>JAOUQT010205021.1:0-17816 GCA_025769995.1 Xyliphius kryptos
GGCATTGCGAAGTATTCTCCGGGTTCCTCCATTTCCTCCCACAGTCCAAAAACATGGATTTAAAGATGGCTGTTCTAAATGGTGCCTATCTGCATCTGCATCCACTATATACAGTGTGTCAGTGTTAGTGTGTGCTCACCAATCGATTGGTGCCTGGCCTGGGTGTATTTGCCCAGTGCCCAAAATTATTCTCCTCTGGATTAAGCGGTCAGATTAAATTTATTAAATTGGGGTCATGTGATTTTCTGAAAGAATTGGAACTTCGCATCTTCTAGATCAATGTTGCAATTCATCCAGAAAGTCACATTAAAGCTAGAGCATACCTCTTACACTAATAATATTCTTTACTTATTTTTCTTATTCGCAGAGTCTAGAACAATTAGGGCAAGTCATGTGGAATGTGCTGTAATATGTGAGTTTCATGTCTCTTTTTAATACTGTGCTGATAGATGAAATTATGAAATAGTATGAGATGCAGATTACATCTCAGTTAAGACTAAAGTTAGAGATTGATATATGGGTATTATGTTTTCGTTTTACAGAAACATTGTATGTTTAGTGTCTGTGCGGTGTCGGTGTCTGACTTGTGACTTCGTTGCTTTTTGTACCTCTTTTTGTGTTACAGTTAATAACAAGGTTGCCAAGTGTTTTGAAGTGTTACCAGATGTTATGTATAAGTTTTAAAATGAAGTATATGCATATACAGTATATATTTAAAAATAGGCTATATATTTGCAATGAAGATAAGATAAGCTTTTATTAGTCCCACATTGGGGAACATTGCAGTATGATGCTCATTCATAATGTATACTATGCTGCTGTCACGTCTTTATAAGAAATCTATTCATATCTGTATATGAATTTGTATAGATATAAAGTTTATATATGCAGTCTATATATGTGCGTGTGCCTCACTCGGATGAAGGTGTTTCTTTCGGGGGATCCCTGTGTTCGGCTTCACCTGATTTCTGACACCTATTTTTCATTTCACTTGGCACACCCCTCTTTCCTCCCTATTTAGGTTCTTCACTTTCCCCAGTTGTTGCATTGGTTTATGTTTATTATTTTTACTGTGCCCTTGTGTTTATTCAGGACTAAACCCCGGCCGCTGTTGGTTTCTACATTTGCTGCCTGTCTTGTATTTATGATCGACTTGCTGTTTTGATGTATTTTGGTTTTTCGGCTGTGTTCCTATTTTTGTGGCTGAATTTAATAAAGACTCTTATTTTGAAGTTCTCTACGCAGTCCTTTTCCACAAATAGTCACAGTAACCAATGTCAGGAATGGATGTGCCTAATCCCTCATCTCTTGATCAGTCTGCAGCTATCCGCGAACAGGGACGTTTTTTTGATGAGCTTCGGCAAGGCATCATGGAACTTAAAGCCACGGGATTGCTTATGGAGCGGCAAGCATTAGTTGAGCAGGGGTCACACGGCTTCTGCACCAGAGGCAGCATCTAGACTCTACATCAGAGTCTAACACACTTCCCCAAGCGCCTAATCCTGTGTTTTCCCCGCTGCCTTTTCGTCGGCTTCTCTGGAGATCCTTCATTGGTTTCCATTCTGCTCCACCCACTGCCTTCAGTGCCTGCTTCCCCGTAGCGTTCTATGGACCAGTCTCTGCCCTGAGGGGATTCCCTTCAAGTACGCCGGTATCTATTTTGGTTGCCAGCACAATTTTCTTTACTACTTTACTGGGATAGTGATTGTGCCATTGACCTTTTGGAGGGACTTAAACTGCCACGAGTTAACCCCTCGCAGAAAGCTAGATTATGCGTGAATACATTTCCGAGTCACTTAAAAGTGGCATTATAGGGCCTACTAAATCACAGGTAGCATCCAGGTTTTTCTTAGTCCCTAAGAAGGACTCTCGTCTTAGGCCTTGTATTGATTATCGGGCTCTAAATTGGGCCACTCGCAGATTCGCCTACCCACTTCCCTTGGTACCATCCGTACTAGAAGGTCTTAAATGTGCCACCATCTTTAAGTAGTTATACAATGCGTACAACCTTGAACATTTCAGGGAGGGGGATGAATAGAACACTGCATTTGTCACCGGCTCTGGCCAGTACAAGTACATGGTCATGCCGTTTGGCCTCACTAATGCTCCTGGAGTATTTCAGTGTTTTATAAATGACGTTTTACGGGAGTTTTTGGAAGATTTTGTGTTAGTTTACGTTGACGATATTCTTGTCTTCTCGCCTGACCTGGTCACCCAACGTAATTTCTTTCTTGGGCTACGTTCTTTTGTCAAATGGATCCATGTAAGATCAGTGCCACCCAGAACTGGCCAGTATCCTACGAGACTGCTTTCCTTGCCATTCCAGATGACTATCACCAAGATGTATGCATTTGGTACTCCAAGCTCATAGAAGCCAATCACAAAATTATTTATTTTTCCAAGGCACTATGACTTTGTTCTATTGTTATTGCAGCATGTTAGTGTATTCAAAGTAAAATATATGTATTATTTTCAAAATATTTTTTGTATACGACAAAACTTTCCAAGCAAAACCGGACAGTTCTGTCCTAATTAAATTATTAAAATTAATAAATGATATAAAACTTGCTTTTGGCATAATAAACGTAATTCAGAGAGCTAGCCTTACATATACAGCATTTCTGATTTCAATTTATCTACTACATCTGTTCTTTTTACAACTTTAATAAGCGACAAGACTTTTGTCAGGGAATGTGTTGTTTGCCTTCTGTGAGTGAGTGTACCCAGCATGTGGAACCCCTGCTCACTATTCTAGTAGAGGATTAAGCAGAAGATAATTTTTTCACCAACTGCATTGAACTAAACCTTGGATGTCATTTGAACTACAGTTTGTGAAAAATGGCCTAGCTTACTTGCCCTACAAGAATTAGGTTATTGCCTTTTATAACTGATTGTAATTATTGAATAAAGGAGGAATAGGAAGGAATAAGTTATTTTTTTAATAGGAAGAACAAAGCAAAAACCAATATCCAAAAAAAATCCACATAAAACAGACTGAGACATGAGGCAGCTCCTGCCTTCTGAAGTAACTCACTCCATGATTCAGACAAAAATGCGGCAACAATAGGCCTGTTTTTATGCTAAGGGATAAAATACATTTAGGGAATAGTGTTGTTATAATGTAATATAGGATGTAAGCTCTTTGAAGTTGTCAAAATATATAAGAATTCATTCAATGTCATTGAAGTTTCCCTGTCTTTGGCACTCTGACCGCTACAACATGCACTGCGACCCTAATTAGGTTAAGCTCTGTGGTAACTATGAATAAATGAAGTCACATAATTATTATAATTTACAGGACGACACAATGCCTCATTGAACTTTGGGGTTTTGAAGCTGTCTGGTATTCCTCCTATTTTAATACATTCATCTGAGACATTATGTGAAGGTATTGCAGTAACCACAAGGGGAGATGCATATTTCTCTTTAATCATTGTGACAAGTGCCTTCTTTCTGGTCTTTACACCAGGAACATGATTACTCACAGAAGATCAAAGCCCAACCCGCTAACAGGATTACTGAATATAGAGGAGGAAGGAGGAGAGAGTCTGATTTAAAGAGGTGTGCAAAGGATGGAGTGGAGGACCAAATGTGAGGTCAAAGACAATATGATGGCAGAAACCAATAAGTCAGGCAAGTAAGACAATATATCAAAGTTAACTAAAGTAAGATAGTTTATTAGAGAACCTACAAATCAGATCTAAATCTATTTATGCAAAGTTAGAACTGCATGCTCAGTCTCCAGCGTTTCTTATTCAAGCACTAGCCAAAAAAGGAAGAATAGATAATAGTGATGTTGATTTCTTCATGCAGTTTGATGAATAGGGTCTGATTGCGCACACAGAACCATGTAATCCGTTCTTTTGTAATGGTCACAAATTCACAGTGGATGGACCTGACACACTATAGGATTATCTGGTGATGGTTCACTGTACCAGGAGTAAGAAGATAATATGTTGCTAATTATAATTTACTGAAATCTTAAATGAACAATACTAATTTGTATGTAGAAATATACAGTGGAGCTTAAAAATTTGAGTATCAGTCAAAAGTTTGGGCACACCTTTTTGCTTTTTTCTTACTGCTAGCTGTATCAGTTCCACTTAAGAGTGGCCAATATAGCAAAAATATCACAATTTTTTTCATGATAACGATCTTATCATAATTCTTTTCACTTTTAGTGACTTGTTTAAAAATTGGAAGATTAGTTGTACAAATAGAAAATAATTTTGTCTGAACCAAGTTTTTGAACAAATTACAATCTGTGCATGCACTGGCTTGAAAATTGTACACAGTCTTATAGTAACAGCTAAACACATCACAACAAGAACAAGGCACCAATTAAAAAAGGGTGTAAAAAGATGTAAACTAAAACTTGTGTGTGTGTGTGTGCACAGTGATAAGCGCCCTGTTCTGAGTGTATTTGCACAGCACTCGAAACGTTCTCTCCTGGATGGTAACCTCCCAACACCCCCATATAGGATTAAGCAGAAGATAATGAATGAATGAACATTAATATTCAACACAGTCATTTACAGAATTGAAGAATTAAGTATAACGAATATTGCACTAAATTGCCCTGTATAGTGTGTGTCACTGTCTGAGTGAGTGTGTACCCAGCGATGGATTGGCGCCCTGTCCTGGGTGTATCTCTCCTGGATGGGCATGGGGAACCCCACCGTGACCCTCATAAAGGAATAAGTGGAAGATAATAAATGGATGAATGACTGAAAAGTATTAAGAATAAAGCACCACATAGTGCACCTGTTGTAATTTTTTGAAGTACAATGTGATTCAGAACAAAAACAAAGTGCAAAAATATGCCCAAGTTCTGTATTTTTTTGTTGCAAAAAACTTGTTAATTCGAACTTTGCTTTCTATCTTGGCACGACATTCTGAGTACATCTGTAGCATGGCAGTGTTGGAGAATTATTTTCGGCTGGGTAACTCATTTTGCAGGTCAACATCTTTAATGCATTTTAGAAGCCCTCATTTTCCACTGTTTTGAAAGGAACAATATCCTTTGCTAGGTAAAAAGTTACTGCCTCCGTTACCTTTCTCCATCGTTTAGCGTTGTTTGTTTTGGTCCAACTTTAGCGGTTGCGGTGTGCTTACGCGTTTGGCTACTGGACATTCAGCATATTGTTTGGGATGTGGCCTCTTAAAGTGGTTGGAAAGGTTCGTCATGTTACCATCCAATGTAAGAACCACCTCTGTTCAAACTTTGCATAACAACGTTGTTTTTGTCACGTCGACTTGGTCCATATTACCGATGTCAAATTTTTGGGGGGACTATCTCTTTAGTTGTGTGTTCATTAATGTATTTCCACTCGCTTGTAAAAAAGGGAAGGGCACATAAATGAAGATGATCCGGTGTGCTGTGATTGGTTAATCTGTGTGCCACTTAGGTCTATTAAAGGGAACAAGGAAATGGTGTGCTTTGGCTGAACACAGAACTGCTATAGCGGATACAATTTGCTTAACGATCCTGCGATTTTTCTGATGGCATATCGCAGACACATTGTAATCCTTCACGATCTATTATCATCATATCACACCCCTTGTTCCACTTCCTGTAAATATGGATGTTCTGCAAAACCAGACTGTAGTCCATCTACATACTGTGTACTCTGTTCTAATGGTCAGGACCACAATAGTAGCACCACAGAGCGAGTATTATTTAGTTGGTACATTATTCCTATCCCAGCAGTGTCACTGAGGTGTTTAAATGAAACTAAGCAGCACTGCTCTGCCAAACCTTTGATTGGTACTTTACACTAGGCATGAGATGATATTTTTTTGTGATTAATCATGTTAAAAAAAACTTGATTCATTGATTACAGCTGGTACTGTATTTCTGTTTGAATTTGCACTTAAACTTCATCAAATATTCTAAAAAATATTCAATTCAAGTTCTATAATTGATAAGGACAACAAAATAAAAAATATAACACTTTTCTATTAAGTATTGTTCCACTTAAATAATTAAGAAAAAATATACAAAATTGCCCTACACTCTGTAAATAATGCACATGACGGTGATCCTCAACTGATGGGCTGTGATACAAAAGTGAGTGACAGACACATTCTGTTCGGGTCGCAAACAGCTTATAAAAAAAATATAAATTAAATATAAGAATATATAATAATAATGAATGCTCGTCTGATTTTGTTCTAGTCTTTTTTCTCAAGGAAAAGAGAGCAAGAGAGGCACACATAAGGCAGGCATAGTATTCTCGTTGCCATGATAACCACCATTTATTTACCTTTGCTTTAAATTTGTGATAATATTCAGAGGCAAAATGGTGAAATGTAAATACACGTGCAGGTCATAAAATATCGTATCGTGTTTATTTCTTTCAATCTTTTCAAATTTATTTTCTCATAAAATTTCTCAGAATATTATCAAAAAGTTCTATATTGAAGACCCCCTGGTGATGGATTCTAATCAGCTAATGAACTTCAGCACATGCAGACCGCCGACTTGACAGTCCAGTTGTCAGACTTGTCTCTCCTGGACTAAAGACAGAAATAATATTCTAATTTAAGGACGAACACCTGTATAACCCAGAGTATTAGAAGTGTGCATTTTCATACAGAATAATTTTCTAATTTTCTTTATTTGCATATGTATGTTTAAATGTTTTTTTGGTGTCTATTTTTCAAAAATAAATTTGGTTGGTTTGTAATAATAAAAATAATTTTAAAAATATTAAAATGACCCTAAAAAAATGCAGGTCCTGAGCTGAGCCTGGTCAACAACCTCTGCTCTAGGGGAATTTCCTCCAGCAATCTGACAGAGATAATAAATCAGATGGTAGATTGGCAGTACTACGCTGCTCGATCATCAATGACTGTATTTTGCTGTAGCCATTCCGATCGGAAAATGATAGTTAGCACATGAAAAACCATGACTAGACACTTTAACTTATCACCTCTTGATAATACCACCTCTCTATAACAAACCGATTAACAATATTGCACATATAATGGAAAAAAAGCAATATCTAGACATGCCTTAATATATCATCTTGCACATTTCTTTAAGTCAATATTGAATCGAATACTGTCATTTTTTTCATGCTACCATTTTAACAGCTAGTTTTTAATCTCATAAAAATGACACTGACTGCTCAGGTAAAGTCTTTATTCCTTTTTCTGCAGCAGCACATACCGAAACATGAAACCTGCTCATATAAGACTAGCTAAATTATCCAGGAGGTTTCAAAATTAATATAGTACATGACTTATTATAGTGTCATACTCCGATATTTTGTCTGTGGATCACTTTATAAATCCTGTCTTACTACATGCAGGTTCTTATCAGTTTAATGGGGAACCACAAAGAGATATTTGGGACAAGCTTTTGTATGTAGATCAAGAAAAGCTTGTAAGATCCATAAATGCGGTAATCCTCAGTGAGCCTGGTTTATATTTGATGTCGAAACATCCTGGAAAGAACACCTATTCTTATCCATGTACTTTAAGTATTTGAATGTAACTTGTCTTAAGTAGTGTGGGGGGGGGGAGGGGATGAACATCCAGGGAGAGTGTTTTGAGCGCTTGGCAGATACTCAGAATGGGTGGATTTGAACCTGGATCCCCAGCGCTGAGAGGCTTCCGTGTCACTTCCCTCTCCCATCTATTTAAGCTGGCGTTGTGTTTGTTTGTGTGTTTGTTCTTCGTAGTATGCACTTCCTATTTGTCTCCTCGTGTGGTGTTTCTAGCCCTTAGTTCCTTTGGGGATCTGTGGCTTTGGCGATTGCCTTTATCGCGAGATACGTAGTTCGGATTGTATACCGGTCCTCACAACAGCAATCTTGTACCTGCTTGGGTGTTTTCACCCAGGTATCATTCTGGATTATAGTTTAATAAACTGTGTGTTCTACTTACTAGTTTGGTCTGTGGTTCTGTTATTGTGCAGAACACTATCAGTAACAAACGCCAGAACATTATTATGGATCCGTCATCTTCCACCGAATCGGATCAAGCTGCAGCTATTCGCAAGCACTGATTATTTCTGGGTGAGCTACATCTGAAGATCTGTGATTTGTCAGCAGTGATTGGCTCTGTGTCTGAGCACCAGACGCACCTGGAACGGATTTGCAACATGTCCGACGCTGACGCAGCAGCACCTTTTTCCTCTGCTCAGGAGTTGATGGAGTCGCAGCCCTTACCTCTGTCGGTCGTTGACCCGGAACATTACGATGGTAATCCTGGAGATCCTTGTGAGAACTTTCTTTTGCAGTGTACTAACATTTATAATTTCACGCCTACATGGTCAGGCTGGTACCTGGGTCTCCTCCCTCTGGAAGGCGTGCTTGAAATGAGTAACTTTGGATTATTTAGGGAATTATTCAAAAACGCATCATCCACATCATGGCCACTCTGCTGGTGAACTGTTATTAGAATTACAGGGATCACACTCAGCAGCATTTCCCTCAACAATCTCATCTCTACAGCGATTCGGCTGGGTTTCCCAGGCTGCTGTTTCAACAGAGTTCTCCTTTCTCCTCTTCGAGCTGCACGGTTCTACATGACATTAAGACCCCGAAGCAGGTAGCCTTCAGCTGTCTTTCCACCGGGAAAAGTGAGCCAGTCTACATCGGTGATTGTTTAGTGATCATCTTTCTGGTTAGACAATTGTATCCAGCTTCCTAATCGGCAGGCTAGTTCTGAGGATTCTTGCAGGTTTGTACTTTCTGACAGTGTTCCACCATTTTATGCTTTGATGGCTCAGGTATTAGGCTAGGGTTCTTCATCTAAGGTCGGTCTTCCTGTTTATGGGGACTATGATTGTGTTAATGTGATTATTAGTGAGACAAAGCCTCCACAGGTTAGTACATATCCTTTCCCTTTGGTTGTGACTGAAGCTATGCAGAAATACATTTCTGAATCCTTAGCTAAAGGAATTATTCGTCCTTCTAAATCACTGGTGGCGTCAGGATTCTACTTTGTTCCCAAGAAGTATTCGTCTTTACGGCCTTGTATGGATTATCGCATGCTTAATCAGGTAACCGGTAAGGTGACTTATCCCCTACCCCTCTCTGTGCTAGACATCTTAAAGTGGCTCGCACAATTTAGCTTTTGAGTCATAAATGTTGGTGGCCTACGCTTAATTCGGAGGTTCAACATTTTGTAAACTCTTCCTCAGTTTGTGCTGCATGCAAGACACCTAAGGCATTAACAGCTGGCTTGTTGGTTTGTCTTCCTGTTTCCTCTGAGCCTTGGTCACTTGTAGCTATCGACTTTGTTTCTGACTTGCCTGTTTTGTAAGGCTTCACGCATTACTTGCGTTGCCATCCGCTTTTCAGACAAAAAATCTTATTTTGTTATCTGTTTCCTGTCTTTGTGATCCAGAAAGATATGTTGTCTGATCGGGAACCTCAATTTACTTCGGCTGTTTGGCGGTCATTTTTTTTTTGAAAATGACAGATGTCTAATGTCTGGTTACCACCTGAAGAATATTGGTTAGTGTGAGGGAGCTTGGAATCAAGAGCTGGGAATGTTTTTTCGAGTCTTTGCATTCAGTAATGCTGCTGATTGGGCTCGTTTTCTTCCGTGGGCAGAGATCACTCATTTGTTAAGGCATTCTTCCACAGGTCTCACTCCTTTTTAGTGTGTCTTAGGGTATCAGCCTCCATTTGTACCTTGGGATTCTGAACCTTCATGTGCTCCTGCTGTGGATGAGTGGTTTACCCGGAGTGAAAGAATCTAGTAGTTTGTGCATCAAAGGGTTCATTATGTCAGAATAAATCCATGGCCAATCATTATCATCATCTGGCCCCTAATTATTACCCTAGTGACCAGGTTTGGGTCAGTTAATGAGATTTCCGCTGTTGCTCAGGCACAAGGAAGCTTTTACCCTGTTTTCTTGTTTTGTTTTTTGTTCCAGTTATCCATCGGAAAAACAATACGCCACCTACGCATTCATCCAGTATTTCATGTTTCTTTACATAAACCATTTAGACCTGGTCCTTTGGAAAGGAAATTTTCAGATGCATCTATTACGGGTCAGGATACAGCTTTACCTAATGCTTATAGCGTATCTTAACTCTTGGATCCTCACCGGCATGGTTCGGTAATTCAGTATTTGGTGGACTGGAAAAATGTTGCCCCTCCCTGAAGAGAGGAGATGGGTTGCTGCCTTTGACATTCTTGACCACCAACTTATAGCCGACTCCCACTCTCTCCATCCTGATAGGCCATCTCCGCAACCACGGGGCCATCCTTACCGTCGCAGTATGTCTTTTTCTTATTCTGTCCCCTTCTTACACTCCCTTGTGGGGGAGGGTACTGTAACATCCGCACTACCATCTCTGCCTGTTGTTCCTTTTTACTCCACTAGTGTCGCTCGCAGTCTATCTCCTGAGTTCTAATATTTTCTAATGGTTTATGTCTATTTCCGTCTATTTAAGATGACATTTGTTCTTTGTAGTATGAGCCCCCTATTTGCCTCCTCGTGCGCTCTTTCTAGCCCTTGGTTCCTTTGTGGATTGCTCTGTATGTGCGGCTTCTGTAATCTGATACTCACTTCGGCAATCTTGTATTTGGTTGGGTGTTTCCACAGGTATCATTCGAGATTATTGTTCAATAAACTGTGTTCAACTTACTGGTTTGGTCTGTGGATCTGTTATTGTTCAGAACATGAATACACAATATAAATGGGCAATGAAGAACCTGTAGAACCAAGGTCCATAGGGGTTTTTTTTTTTTTTTTAAGTTTAGTTTAGTTTTCTGAGTTTAGTCTTAAAAACTGTTGTGTTAAACCCTGAAAATCTGACCATATTTAAATACACAATTTAGCCTGTTTAGCACCAACAATTATGCCAAAATCAAAATAACCAAACAAACATTAAAAATCTGTTATTCAGGGCACTTCTCATGTGCTTGATGTGTGTAGTATATGTTTATCTATGTAATCCAGATCATGTGTGTTTAAATAAAGCCACTATTTGACAATTGTTCATACTGTTTGTTGAAGTCAATAGTAACCCAGGACTGTTCTAAGATGCTGCACTGTTGAACTAGGGTGGTTTTAGTAACTAGTTGTGTGCTACCTGTAAACTCAGATGAGGTCAGAGGAGTAACAGCTTAAAGTTTGCTTTGTGAAATAAACCTGATTAAATCTCAATTGTAAAACAAAGGAGGAGCAATGCAGAAATCAAATCAAATGTTACGAATAAAAAATAATAGCTACAGTGAAGGTGATTAATAATCTCATGAAAAACATGTACCTGCATATAGAGTTTTGCACAATTCAATTTTACTCACCTGCATTTTTCAGCATAATTATAAAGCTCAATTATGCAAAGGTAAAGAAGATACAGTGGTGTTACTGAAAAGTGCAGGAAATTAAATTATTTTAACAATTTAGTTGCTTTTCTACTTAATGTTGGGCAACATACCAATTATTCTTTCAAGAAGGAACTCATTTAGAACTTCGTGGAAAAAAAACTTTTAAAATAGGGATATAATGGCTTTTTGTAATTTCCTCACATTTCTAAAGTCTTGTCTTGAAAATGAGAAAATTATTATTTCTTTCCACCATTTATTTTACTTTGGGGGACAAAAGGATCCTGCACTCAGAGAAGTAATGAATGAAGGGCATCCTGCTGGTGGAATGGTAGGAATTGTTATTATGATCTTTATGATAGCTGTTTAGATATTTGACTATCTTGTGATATGCATGTATGTTTGCTTGTATGTCACCTCCCCCCGCCCCCTTCACTTCTTCTTTCTTTCTCTCTCTGTCTTTTTCACCCTCTCTCTTTCTCTTTAAAGGAAAACTTGGAAATCTGAGGAGAACGTGCAAATTCCAACTAAAAAGTATGTGATCCAACCTCCTGGGAATTGATGCCAGGACACCTTTTCTCTGAGGTGAGGAAGCTGTAAGAGGAAATAACAAATTGTGTAATTTTAGTTTTACTGCTTTTTCTTTTTTATTCTCTTATCTGTGAGCTTTATGGTCCAGATGGCATAGACTCATGCATAGTGCTCCACTGGGTCTTTTAGAGGTTGCCCAGAGGGACAGATACCATCTGCCTAGTCTCTGACCACACACACATTTATACACACAACCTCTGGCTGGAAACTCACCACAAATAAAAGAAACCAGTGGATTAAAACATTTTAGGGCCAAAAGGCCAATGATGATGCTGATTTTAAACTTTAAATATTCAGTGCCTTAGTAGTCCATGCATTTAAAATAAATGACTAAACTATGACTCCTTACCAAAGCTTCCCTAACCCCTGGCTAATCTTTATTTTACTGGAGTAACAGTAGTGATTTTAAAAAAAACACTACTCCCAAAACAATGAAGAGAAATTATGCAGTTACAGGCAATAATGTAGTGATTGTTCAATGAGGATGTTTTTAGTAATTTTTTTAGTGTTATTTAATTTACCATTTGATGGTTACAGCCTTTTTATTTGTTGTCATCAATTGTTAGTACCACAGCAATTGTTGATAAAATGTTTAGCAGAGGCAGTTTGGTGGTACTAGGTGGTGTAGTGATGTTATTATTCTCCTTGTCCATAAACCAGTTTCTTAAGCAGCTGCTTCATGTTGTACCTATTAGGTCAAACAGCAAATGTCTGTGTTTCTTTAACATCTAAGTAATATTTCAGGCATGGCAGCTTCCTGTACTCTTTCTGTCACTGGCCAAGAGAAATGTACTTATCCACTGTGTTTAGACGGAATGTGACCGGGCAAACACCGGACTGGTGTCGAGAAAATAAACGGCGAGTCACAAAGGTGGCGTGCATCAAACTGAAACCGCAAAATTCTGACATTAGATGATATCAACTCAGACTCAGATGACACAGATCGTCAATAAATAATTTTGTTTTTAATGAAACATAAAGTAAAATGAAAAGGAGTTTAAAGCTATACACACATTGTTATAGCTGTAAATAAAATCCATGTTCTAATAATTGTATCTTTTATTTAAATTATTTTGTGTTATTCTAGTAAATAAGGCTTTTATTACACTGGAATGATTCAACTTCTATCGAACAGGTAGGACCTTTCAAGTGTCTTGGGACGGGGATGTTTCTGACCCTCACCAAGTAGTTGCTGGAGTCCCGCAAAGCTCAGTACTTGGACCTCTCCTCTTTTCATTATGTATGGCATCACTGGGCAACGTCATTAAGACACATGGTTTCTCTTACCATTGCTATGCTGATGACCCTCAGATTCATTTGGCTTTTTTTCAATCTCGAATTAACCTGCCTCACTGATATATCTGTTTGTATATTTAGAATTAAATCTGGCAAAAGCGTACTTACTTATAATCCCAGCTAAACCCTCAGTTTATTATGACCTGACCCTACAAATTGATGGTTCCACAATCTCTCCAACTGACTCAGTCTGTTATCTTGGTTTCTTGATTGACCGTCATCTTAAACTTTCAGATCATGTCACAAAATCTGCTTGTTCCTGCAGATTCACTTTGTATAACTGTATAAATATTAAAAACACTGAGGTTTGCATTAGAAAATACACTTGCATATGCGTATTTTGAATTGGATTATAACGGCTCATAAATCTCAAAGCGTGAGGGAGTCAAATATTGCAATATAATCGGGGAAGTTTTTGAATATAATCGCTTAGGATAAAAGCTTCTGCTTAATGACTAAATGTAAATATATTGACAGAGTTGAAACTGCAAGTGCAATTTTACCACTTTTAGTTTTTAATATGGCTAATGTCGTGAGTTTTTATATACAGCTACAGCATAGAATCAGCTGCAAAATGCGCCCTTCCCCAGTATAACTTTGCCGGTCCTATCCCTGCCTCGCCTCCATAAACACCGGAAGTACTCATGTAGTCAGCATATTGTTGAGCAGACTGTATAATTATGCTTCCGTCACTAAGCAAGATGGATAGCACATCTCTAAAGGTATCCGAATGTTGGCAAATGAAGGTCATGTCATGTTGACCGTTTCAGAGCAACAATTTGGTCGATGACATTTTTCCCGAAATATGCGTCCGACAGAAAAAAACAGTTACCTCATGCAAGAAGGAATTCTTGCTTAAGGAATTGTTGTTCCTGTGCAGCGGTGGCCATGTTTGGAAACAAATGGTAATGGGGGTCACGGGGGGGGGGTTTCCCATTCCTATAGCAAGAAAGCAGCAAATTTTGCAAATTAAAAATTGAAGATATATGATAGAATGATATAAAAGAAATGTAAAAAAAAAGGTAAATTTGTCTGTTCATATAAAATTTGCATGAAACACTTAGTGCCAAAAACTTTTATATTTAATGTTTGCTGTATTTTGTAATTACATAATATGTAAAGCAAAATGGAACAATATTTATATTCTCCTGCAATAATCTTGCAGAATCTTGCATTAGAAAATACATGCGTATTTTAGTAAAACGACACTTTGAATTAGATTATAACGGCTCATAAATCTCAAAGCGTGAGTAAGTGAAATATTGCAATATCATAGGGGAAGTTCTACAGAGCCATATTAAGCTCAGCCGGGTTAGTGCCACGATGAAAGATTGCAGTTAAGTAAAGGATTTAGTTTCATACACCAAGCTCGCATTTATTAACTGGTTTAATATTTTATGCCGTTTTTATTTTAGTAAGTGTGCTAACTTTGGTAATAACTTTTGTGTTTACATTGTTTACTTAGGGCGTTTCATTAGAATTATTATAATGAATTATTTTTTAAAAAAATCAGTCAACATTCTTCTTCTGTATCCAAATAGACACATTGCTACTAAGTAAATAAATCTCACCTTGTGCTTTCCCACACACACAGATAAATGACAGACATGAGGAGGACAAGTAAAACAAATGTATCATCTCAGAAGTGGCAAGAGACAGCGACTGCATGTGTGCTTTTGTAGACGAGTGGGAAATACACTACAGTAATAATGGTAAGCCATTGTGTATATACACACACACACACACACACACACACACACACACACACATCTGGGATTACAGGGTTGGTTTACACCTAATGCGAGTGAAAGTGCTACAAACTTTAAATTTTTAATAAGAACCTTCAGAAGAGAGGTTACAAAACAAATAGAAAAAGAGAGGAAAGATGAAACGTCTGCAATCTTAAAATATGAAAATATATTACAGCAATTTAATCAGTTCACTGGAAAAATAAATCTAGAAAATATTAATAATGCATATCACAGCTTTTCATATAATTTATGGAATGATATCACTTGCCTTTAGGATTTGTGTTGTGTATTTATGAATTGGTATACGTTTTTACTTTGTACATTGTCAATTATGTAAAATTATGGCAAGGCAAGTTTATTTATAGAGCAACTTTCATACAGAAGCAATTTAAAGTTATTTACGGAGTAGTTTAAATAATTTAAATTAAATAAATGGTGAATTAAAAGAAAGGAAAAAATTGATAATATAAATAAATTTTGACTTTCCCTATGTCCATCCAAGGAAGAACATTTTGGGTGCTGAGCAGGTACACCCAGGACAGGGTGCCGATCTATCACTGGGCTCACACACACACACACACACTTACACAGACTATAAAGGGGCAATTTTGGAGCAGCCAATTCACTTTAAGTTTTTGGACTGTGGGAGGAAACTAAATAATCTGAAGGAAACCCAGGTGGACATGTGAAGAACATGGAATCTCCACCAAGATATTGGGAACCAATAGGTTTTTTTCTGCTTTAAGTGATTTAGGAACTGATTTAGTAAAATTATTAAACTGTTGTTAAAAGTAAAATATATTAGACTGCTAACTCTGAGTTTAGTATTTATTATATTTATATCTGTAAATGCCAAAACTCTCACTCTCTCATTATTAATTCTCCCACCTGAGTACCTACAAGGCTGAAACTTGGCACTGGGACTCCTTATTGTATCCATGAAAAACCTACTGATAAATTCACGTAAGAAAGCAAGCGTGTGGACAACGTAGTCACAACTCACACTCAAGGCAAATTCCTTGTGTGTGTAACATACTTGGCAAAATAAATCTGATTCGCATTCCACATATTCATTTCAGATTTGTAACTGCCTTAAACCTCACTCTATAATATGTTCATTTAAAATATATAAACTCCAACGCCATCACTCATTCAAAAACTATTGCCTTTCAACTTTTACGCTGTTATTATGTTCTGATTAAGATTGGACTATTAATAATCAGATCAGAATTACATTCTAAAACATGAATTACTTTAATTCGAATTTCATGGTTACATTAAACGCCTTAATTTTTTTTTCTGTCTCTCCCTTTCTTTCTCTCTCTCTCTCTCTCTTTTACTCACTCACACACACACACACACACACACACACACACACACACAAAACCATATGTACACACTTTGACCCAGTTGCCCCTCCATCTGCCTTACCATCTCAACTTACATCCCTGATGGAGATCTCTTTCAGTTTGACTGAATCTAGGTTATACCCTGATCTAATGCACATGCTCACCTTCCTTTCATCTCGAATCACACACTTCCTCCATTCTCCATTCATCTTTTGAACTTAGGCTTTAAGAACAAAGGTTAGAGAGACAGTTGTTTAAGCAAGTTTGTGGCTGTTGTTACAAATGATTGTGGATTAAATGCAGAAATACAAAATGTCTTTTAAAAAGCTCTACAGGTATAAGTGTAGCAGGTGGACACATCACTTATAAAGCAGATCAATTTACCCCTCTCTGACTCTCCTGTATCCCTGTGGACACGCCTGTCCATTAAAAATGACATCACACAGCTGCTAGAACAGCTCTGTGCAGCTGTGGACAGTATGAAGCACTCAGTTAAGATTCTGAACTCACAAACACGCACACACATACACACAGAAAAGAAGACATCATCAATTTACCTTATTATTCAATTGCATCTAAGTAAATTGAGACATTGATCACTAATGCTCCAAGTCCTGCTGCTTACTGGTACAGCGGTTCAGAGGTTAATAATCATGCACGTTTATTCCTAATCCTGCTCTACCTAAAATTATAAAAGCTCTTTCTATAATATTTTGCTCTTATAAATAGCAATATTATAGATATACATTTTACATATGTTTTAAAGCAACACATTACATGTCATTCTGATGTAACACATCACTTCTTTGTTTCCCAGAAGGCATTGGTTGTGATGTTTTTCACTGTATGTTTCTTTTACCGTAAACTCTGTTGCCTTTAACTTGTTCATTAAGAGAACAAAACCAGTGCTGATTCTACTAAATGTAAGCAAACCCATTGCATTCTCATCTGGTGCTGGCCAAGTTTTAAAATCCCATGGACCATTTCTTATTGGATAATTAAATTAAGTGCTATCCAACACCCAGACATGTCCAAAGAAACCAACTGGCTCCTGACAGGTGTCCTGTTTTAAGCCAAAAAAACTGAGGGAGAGCAACAACTGTTCTCCCACCTGTCTCTTCTTTTCATTCATTTTTTTTTACTGAAAGGGCTCAATTTGTTTTAAATCTGTTGTCATGTCTGTCCTGGAGAAAGGTTCATAAAGCCTGACTGGACTTTCTTTTGTTCAAATGACTTTCAAGACCAAACATTATTTACTACTTTAAATTTTAATAAGAATTCAATAAATATATGCACTAAGTTTGTTGTCTACAAACGCTTTATATGCCAAACTGGTTAGAATGACAACATATAATAATATAACATATTTTATTATTAATAACAATAGTAAATAATAGCAAGAAGGAGAAAGATAACAATATTTGTTTAATATGTTACTATGTTTCCTCCTGTAAATAAAAGGCAAATTTTTAAGTGGTCCCTAAAAAATTAATAATCATAAAATTTAGAGGAAAAATGGTGATGCATGAATGGA
>JAOUQT010205120.1:0-29664 GCA_025769995.1 Xyliphius kryptos
CAGAGACAGGAGTTAACACTAACAAACAGGATTGTCAGGCAAATTGATCTGTAAATTAATATTTGTACACTAAATGTTCACAATGCACTTCCTCAGCATATCCAATTCTATCCTGACTAACAGCTAAAGATATTTTATCAGATTGCATTGTATGCTGTAGCCTCATGTGTAAATTGCAAATCCAGGTGTATTTTTGGAATGTGTATGGTGAGCCAGAATCACTGTTGAAAATCAAGCAACATTAAATAACGGATGACACACTGCATTGGGCACTATATCTGTAACACCTAATGTTCCAAACACATCTTTAAAATAAAACTTATTATTCACAAGTTCAGGTCTAGGATAACCAGAAATTTCTTTAATTTTTTTTTTACTGATTTGATTTAATTAAGCACAATATCTTTCTGTCACAGATGAAGGCGGCGGCTGAAGAAAAAGCTGCCAAGAAGTTTATGGAGTTTAAAGCCATTAATTTTATCAGTCAGACCGTCGCAGGAACAAACTATTTCATAAAGGTGTGAAATTAAAAACTTTTTTTTTTTTTTAACTTTGTAGTTCTTAAAATGGATCAGTTTAAATGTAAAATTTACTACATATGAAAAAGCACATGGTCATGATTTAGTATTCATAAATAGACTGCTACTCAAAAAAATAAAAGGAACACAATCAATCCAATGTAACTCACAATGTAAACAACACTGATTGTGAATCAATTTCACTTGATGTTGTGCAAATGGAACAGACAATAGGTAGAAGTGAGAGGCACTTAGCAAGACAACCCAAACACAGGAGTGTTTCTGCAGCTTATTCAAGATGGCACATCAATGCGAGCTGTGGCAAGAAGGTTTGCTGTGTGTCAGCACAGTGTCCAGAACATGGAGCAGATACCAGGAAACAGGCCAGTACACCAGGAGACACGGAGAGGGCCGTAGGAGAGAACACCCACTGCCTCATCAGGAGCATGCCAAGGCGTTGTAGGGAGGTCATACAGGCACGTGGAGGACACACACACACACACTACTGAGCCTCATTTTAACTCTTCTTGAGGAATTTTCACTTAAGTTGGATCAGCCTGTCATTTGATTTTTTACTTTAATTTTAAGTATGATTCCAAATCCAGACCATCCGATAATTTTTATTTACATTTTGATCATTATGGTTATTTTGTTCTCAACGCATTCCATTATCTACTAAATAACGATTTTCATCTGAAATATTTTATTCATTGAGATCAAGGATGTGTTACTTTAGTGTTTCCTTTATTTTTTTGAGCAGTGTAATTTTGCTAGTATAAAACTTTCTAACTGTGGAATGTGCCTGTGGAGGTTTCTGTCTATTAAGTAAAAGTATTGGTGAGATGAGATGAGACACAGACACACTGGATGAATGTTAATTAATAAACAATTAAATTAATTTAAAGTATGTAAATTGGGGTTGATCTTTTTTTAGCACTGGTTACAAGTTAGGACCAATTTCCAATTTTTTAGCACAATGAAATAGTACATGGCTATCCCAAACATATTAAGCAAATTTTAAAATGTAAAGATAGCTCATTCAAACCAAACTTTACAGTTGGCACACAAGTTTATGGTATCTAAGATTTTTTGTATAGCTTGTTTTTTTTTTTTTTTTACATTTGCTTATCAAAATAAAGATACTAACATAAGTCTATATCAGATCTTAAATAAAAAAATGTGCTTGATTGCGTAAAGAAGTACAATAAGAGCACTGTTATTCAACAAACTATTATGGTTAATATATAGATAGCTGACTAATGTCTTTGTAAATACTACATCCCCTCCTAGGTGCATGTGGGTGAAGAGGAATACATCTTTTTGAAAGTCTTCAGGTCTTTACCGTGTGCTGGATACAAACTAGAATTTCAAGGAGTTCAGACCTCAAAGAAACAGAATGATGAAATTTCATTTTTTTAAGTAACACAAAGACCATAAAAAACACCATGGATGCTGACTGGATCATACTACAGTAAAACATCTGCACTGTTTATTATTAATTTAACACAATTTAAAGTGCATGTAAGCTTTTTATAAAAATTAAATAAAGTGTTGTAACACCCACTTTGTGTCTTTTTATAAAGTAACTAAAAGCAAGCTCTTACAAATCACCTGTATTTGTGATGCACACTATGATACAAAACTGCAGGTTGTTAACTGAGATACATCATGAATTATGTAGAACTGCATTTATTAATATTACTCATGGTTATTATATGGAAAATAAAGGTATTAAAGATACTAGTTAGGTGGAAGGGGGTGGCTAAATAAAAATAATAAATAAATAAAAAAAAAAACAAAAAAAAAAAAAACGATGCAATAAGAGCTTCTATAGGTTTAGCTGTCACAATAATAATTGTTCAAATACAGTAATGTATGTTTAACTTGCACTAAAGGTAATTACTGTGATGCCAGGGTTTTCAACCTACTGGGGTGAAAGTACCTGTTTGGGTGGTGCAAGATCATGGGTTTTTTCACTTCAAACACATAAATACTGTGGTGAACCTGTCAGTGTTTAGCAAAAAACAACAGACAATGTCCCAGCAGAGACACTCAGTTACTGTGAGGTTTTAAACATTGCACTGTATAGTTGTGTTATAATAAAGTTTTTAGTCAATTTATATCTCTCTCTCTATATATATATTATTCTTTAGTTATTATCACTACACTGTTACATGTGTGTCCAATAAATCCTTTTAAATCATATAAAAATTTCTCAGCATATTCAGAAAAATGTTTTGCTGAAATTGCTGTAAGCTTTATAGGAAATAATATGGTGTTACAATCACAAGAAACTTTAACGATTGCTTACAAAAAGCTCTGTGCCCTAAGTATTTATAATTATTTATGAACAGAATGACTATAATCTGAACCATAGCTTCAGACTTCAGAGTAATAACAACGTTAAGAACTGTTTTTATCTCTGCCACAGCACTATATAAGAGAGAACAACAGAAAGCAAAAAGACAGTACAGTGAAAGAAAAAGACGCGTGTGTGTGTGTTTGTATGTAAGGGAGAGAGGGAAAGAATTAAAAGTGGATATTGGAAAAAAAAAAAAAAACAAAAACAAAGTCCAAAGAGTCAAAGTGAAATAAAATAGTAAGCAACAGAGAAAAGTAAAAGTGGAGCAGAAGAGTTCAGGAATAAAAAGGACTAAAAAGAGGAGATGACACTGAAACTGTTTTTTTTGTTCCTATTAATTTTCTGTCTTCTGTCTGATTGTGGTAAGTAATGTGACTGCAGGCATAAATAAAATTTAAGTGTAAATTTTATGTTATAGTTCTGCACTATTAGCACATTTTAAAACATTAGAGGCTAGTTTTCATTATTGGTTATTATAAGTGTTATTGTTGTCAAAGGGATTAGCTGCTGTATTGTTCAGATCAGCGATAAAATGAGGAATTGGACATGGAAGAAAAATTGTCTTAATTTCATCTTAACACTTTTAATATGAGTTTGAATCAACAGTTTAGATGCATATTTTTTCAACCCCACAGCAAAACAATTTAAAAATAGGATTTCATCAAGCTCGTATAGGTTTTAATAATTGGCCACATATAATTTTTTGATTTTCTGAGACTTTGCATTTGTTATATTATAGCTGGAAAAAGAAAAACAAGTAAGAAGAAAACATCCTCACTGAAGAAAACAGTCAAGATAATACAAAAGGAACTAGGTAAGTTAATTAATCAAAACATTTTGATTTAAATGTTTAATTCAGATGATCAATTATTTTTGATGACTTTCAGATCCTGCTGGAATTGTGAACCCTTCGGGAAAAACTAAAACAATGGATCTGGGTAAGTAAAGCTTTTCTAAACTATAACCAACAGTATGGAAAACATGATTTGCAGTTAGAAATAACTGTTTACACGAAGTATTACTCAGTGAAATTAATTATTTAATGTGTAAATAATATAAGGAGCTTGGTGTGTCATCTTTATAGCGACTGGCGCACGAGTAAAATGTAGGGAACGACGCAAGGCGCTTGGCATATTGGTGCACAGGAAGATTGGAGGGGAAGACACAGGGTGGCTATAGCATGAAGCTAATTCTTTAAGGCATGCTACAGCCTGCACGTCAACAGCAATGAGGTCATATGACTAAACGTCTCCAATCACGCAACACCACTTTGCTTCCCGAAAACTTTGATGAAGACGGAATTGAATAAAGTTATCTTTTCAAATAAGCAAATCAGTGAGTGACATCAATAAAACGTGCCTGTAAAACAATCGCCACCTGGGCGTAGTATGGGTAACGGCTGTTATAAATATATAAACTTCAACGCCATCACTTATCTAAAAACAATTGCTTTTTAACTTTTACGTTGTTATTAAGTTCGTCACTCTAGCAAAGCACAGGTTGTCCAGTAGTTATAAATATGTATGTAGAATTTATGCAGGAGATAATAAATCATATGGATAATGTGATTTTTATGTTGAATAATTTTTTACAGCAAAACTAATGGAGGATGGCATTGTAAATGAACACATAAGATGTAAGTAATACATTTTTAAAAACAATTATTATTGTTAATATAATGGATGAGTCATTAAGTTCTCTGTATCTCTTCCACAGTAAGGACTCAGTGTAAGTAGGATTTTTTAATAATACCTTTTCACTCCCTGTTATTAGCTACTCGTATTAAAATCTCGCAAATAAAAAAAAAATGACTAAAATAAAACTCTAAAATGACTATTAATAAAATATTTTTTTACGGTTGTATATACATTCTCCTTTAGTGATGAACTGGCTACATAGAGTTGTGGATGTTGGTAAGATTTATCTTTTATTTATTTTTTTTTTGACAGAACCCTTTGCCTAATATGTTATGGATAAATTTCTTTTTTTTTTTTTTGAAGGACAAGGTATCGCCAATGGGGTGTGTCGCACAGGTACAACAGCAGAAATAATAATATAATATAATATAATAATAATAATAATAATAATAGTACAGCAATTGTATTTACCAACATGCTTTATATGTTCACAGTCAATCTTCTCTAACAGTGATTTACCAGGTAAGACTTATTTAGAACTGGCCTACTGGGGTTATATTGTTTAAATCTAAAAAAGGAAAAAACTGTACAAAGTACAAAAAATGCACAAAAATTATTAAATGAAAAAACAAACCCAAGGAATATTTACTTTTTATATTAACTTTATATTAAGTAGTTTAGGAACAATCAATTACACTGTCGTATCATCAAGCACTGCGCATTATTAGATCTGGCTCTTTTTTTTTCTTTAAATTGCAAGAGTTTGTGGAAGAAGTGTGTTTTGAGAAGTTTTTTTAAGATGGTGAGTGAGTCAGTCTTACGGATGGTGGAACATCCTTTAAAAGTTTCTTGCATTTAAATTTCTATGTACTTTTGTGTTAATGTCGTAGAAGCATGAATTTATTTCACTAAGTGACCCCACAAAACTTGATAACATAACAGACCCAGACCATGAATTTATTGTTCATAATGTGACGCATGTTTGTTTCTCTCTTTGGTCCACAGCGTCCATTTCTTCCAAAAACAAACTGATCTAACCATAATTAGATCATAATTCCACTCTGTCTGGTCCATGCCATTTGCTTTTCAGCCTGGAGGACTTACTACAACCTCTGTACATGGAAAAAAAATTACTGTGGAATTCATGAACATTAAATCTTAGATCTTGTCTGTAATTTTTTTTACATTCACATCTTCTCAGAGCACAAATTAGTCTTGTTTCCGCAATTAATACAGT
This sequence comes from Xyliphius kryptos, assembly GCA_025769995.1. Taxonomy (NCBI): domain Eukaryota; kingdom Metazoa; phylum Chordata; class Actinopteri; order Siluriformes; family Aspredinidae; genus Xyliphius; species Xyliphius kryptos. The sequence continues at coordinate 5,755 of JAOUQT010205120.1, forward strand.
GCACAGGTTGTTTATTATGCCAAAAGTAATCTAAAGTGTATCCTTTCAGATTTTTCTGTTTACAAATTGCATTTTGAATGTACTCAATGATGATGATTTTTATAAATGTTCTCATTTGTACTACTTTAAAAAAAATCTCTGCTCGTTTCTTTTGCCAGACACAGATGGCATTATAACATAGAAATTACATTTTAAAAAGTTTTTTATATTCATTATTCTGACCGAGCTAGCGAGCCATAATTAACACAATATAAATCCAAGCTTTTTGGACTCTGACAGTATGCCATGATTGGTCTGTGGGCTGGACTTTGGACATATCTGTTTTAATGGTAAATCTGATATTTTCAAATCCTATATATGTATATTTTATATATGGTCCCTAATTCTACATCTGATTCATGGTCAGGAGAACAGTCAGATCAAAATTATAGTGACGTTATGTAAACTATGTGCATGTTTTTAGCCTTGGCAGAGCAGCGAATGAATATCTCTCCCAATCTGATTGTGGCCAAGTGTCCTCGAGAACCAAATGCACTGTGCAAACAAGCTGCAGAGTTTCCAGTTGCTGAATCGGCTACAGATTTGACTGAGGATGATGGTAAAAAATATCAGTGTACATGTGCAGATCCTAAACACAGTAGCATTCACATTAAAGACAAACAACTTACATAGCACAGAATACAGATGCTCACAAATTAACATTAATCACCCAGATAGGTAAATCTAATCTGGGTGGAAAATTGGAATTGATTGGAAAAATGCACGTTGAGATTTGAATGTAGTCTTGGAAGGGGTTCCGAACCGTAACTGGAAGGCTATTCCAAAGTTGAGGAACCTTGTGGGAGAACACTCTTCCACCAGCAGTAACATTAAATCTAGTTCACTCAAATACTGTTGAGCCTGATGATGTTGAAATAAAATTTTGTGTCATTGATAAAATTTTGTAATCAGTGGAATTAAGATACACAAATAAATACATGATTTACAATATTTTTGATAAGTGTTTATAATGATAAAGTTCACTGTATATTTTTTGTCATTTACAGCATTACTTTTCAGTATTATTATTATTTACATCATAGTCAGTGCAAATACTAAAATCAGTTTGGGCTTTCTTTTTTATAGCATTAAGCCAGACAGCAGACATGAATGCAGGAAAATATTTTGCATTTTATTTCCTTTTAGCTCCTTTTTTTAAACAAAGATGTGGACTTACACTCAAGACAACACAAAGTTTAGATGGTTTGTTTTAAAGAAGTGTTTACAACATTCTCTTTACAGTTTCTGTTTACAAAACAATAAGTTACAGTCCCATAGAATCTGACTTGCACTAAACTTTACAACACAGTTGCAACGCTCACCCAATAAATAATCTCACCATTGAAAATAACTATGGGGACAAAACATGGGGTCCCCAAACAACGGCAGGTAGTACCGAACACCCGACGGACGCCGTTGATGCAAAATGCAAAACATGAATGAACACGTCATATAACACATCGTCCAGTCAGATCAGAGAGTCTCCGTTATTTGAAAACCAAGTGCAAAGTGATTGGTCAACTGAGGTGCAATGTAGTTCCTAAAGTCTGTAAGTGCTGAAATGCTCTGGTTCCTTTATAGTTTATGTAATCAACAATGCACATCTTAACAAAGTGCTGACACCGATGATATTAACAGATAAGGTGGTCATGATTCAAAGTTTTTGCTTAGTTTATGATGTAAGAATATGTTCTTAAGTTCATGAAAAACATTATATGAGCATCTATAAGAATTATCAGGAAATTTATCTTTAACGTGCTGTTTAATTACATTATTAAGACTTCAATTATACATGACTTTTTTCAATTGCAGATTTAAAATAAAATAATTTTGGTATCTTGTTCAAAAGAAATGAAGCAAATGTAGTTCAACTTCCAAATATAACAGGTATGTGAATAGCACACAAACTAAAATAAAACAAAGAAAAGCTAAGAACAGCACAGAGATACAGCATTGTATGTGTGACATTAAATGACATTCAGATTAATTAGATTTTTAAAAAAAATCACAAGATTAACATTAAGTGCATGCCATATGTCTATAATTTATTTAGAATATAAAAACAATACTTCAATACATTATTCTAACATGGATCTATTTTAACACCGCTTAATACATTGTGCAAGATATGTAACAGCCTGGAAAAAATTGTATTAATTTATTGTATAAATGTGTTTTATTACTAATAAACAATTAAATTTAACACAGTGATATGTTTTTATGAAAAAAGGCAAATACATGTTTGCACTTGATCATCCATTACATCCCTGTTTCATTAACCCAATGGTAACAAACTTAAGCATTTTCACCAGTAAAATGATTGACAGTATTTTTCTGCCAATCCGAAATTCGCAAAACCTATTAAAACTTTGACACGATAAACTACTGGCAAAAAATAAGCAAATTACATTTCGATTAATTCAATTAATTCATTATCCTTCAAGGGTCGGGGTGGCCCATTCATTCATGGGAGAAAGTTTGGGGCACTGGGCAGATACACCCAGGACAGGGTGCCAATCTTCTTGGCACACTGACTTTCACAGCCACACACACACAATATGGGACAAATTAGCGCATTCAATTTACCTTGTATCCATGTTTTTGGAGTGTGGGAGGAAACACACGGGGAGAACATGGAAACTCTACCCAGACCGGGAATCGTACCACGAATTACCAGCGCTGAGAGGCGAACGTGAATTTATTTAAAAACATTAAAATTATTCACAACAATTAAAAAACTATTTTCTAAATTGTCCTCACAGACACTGTGTTTTTATTTATTTGTTCATTTTCGTTAGGTGTACATTTTTGTAACACTAGTAAGTCTGGCCATTTAACTGTTTTTCTGAATATTAGTATAATTTTTAGCTTTTATTTTAATCACATTAATAATATATTACCTCTTAATACTAATCATATTGCACAATGTCCTATGAAAGGTTCTAATAGTTTTATTACTGTTATTTTAATAGTAATATTTCAATTAAGTTAATGGATTGTTTTTTTTTTTTTGTTTTTGTTTTTTTTACAAATGCATCACAGTAAATTAACAGACAGAATAAAAACAATACAAGACAAATGATTAGACAGGTATAAAATAAAATAGACACTGAATGTCATTTAATGTCATGTATATAACTTATAGTTCTTAATAATTCATAAATTACTTAATATGGATTTTTTTAAACAAGGTATTTTTCAGCACATTTAGACAAAAATGCAAGTGATTGCTCTGCAAATTACAATAACACTGCATGGAAACCTTAGATAGGAGTGGATTTCTCATTCAGGCTATCTTTGCTTAAACAAAATTTAGAATTTTAAATTATGACTGGCTTAAATTCATACAAATCTGATTTAGACAGTTTTGGTATGAATATAAAATTACCAAATTACCAAATATAGACATGCTAAGATGTAAATGGAAAAAAAAATGTCAAAGCTACATTCAACTTAGTATGAAAAAATTGAATGTTTTCAACTTTCAACTTAAATTAGTTTTTTTTAACACAAAGGCAGTGCCAGTACTGGTTCCAGTGCCTGTCTACTCTCCAAATGGTATGTACTTTTCCACCTAAAAGAACTCAATCTGCAATATCAATTCACATGTGAAACCAATATAAAGTGACATCAGGGCCAGTGTCCTTTTCAAATTATATAAATAGATAAATGCATGTATGATCATGTTTTTTTCAGCACCGGGAACCCAATATTTTTAGTGAACATAGTCATAAACTAAGAACTGGTACAAATGTAAAAAAAATAAAATATTATAATAATAGAAATAAAAAACACCTCAAAAATATACAGGTCAAGACAATTAAAACAAATGTGATACAAAATGTAAAGTGTTACGGTTGTATAAACATATCTGTCTGCTAAAAAAGGTCTTATGGTTCAAGCCTAGCACAGAGTCAGTGGAAAACAGTACGAGATTAGTGGGCTTCAACCATACTGTTAAAACTACAAACTTTTCCTATTTTATTTTAAATAAAATGTGAGTTGTCCAGTTAGCAGTGCACCACACATAACCAGTGCTGGCACAGTCACAATGGTAAAATGCTTATATTGTAATGCAAGTTAAACTGTGAGTAAAGGGATGTTTTAAGACATTAAGCATCATGTTTTGAGGATCAGTCAAACACACACTATACTACACACACACACAGAAGCATTTCATACATATAGCTGGTTGTACAATGTGATGTCAAAACATGAATAAAAATTCATTTTTTTAAATAAAGGTTTTGCTTTCTGTTAGATAATGAACTTCCATGCTTTTTTTCCAAAAACATTTCTCACAACCAAAATTTTTGGAAAATAATATAATTGTATAATAGCTCAATAGTGTTTTATTGAATGTTGCGCTATGGTGTGTAAGGAACTTCTTTTCTAGAAATGACAAATCTAGGGCATATAGCAGGTATTATAACCAATCTTAAGGATAAATGCCAGTCATAAATTTTGGTTGCCGATATCTGAAGCAGCATGGTTACTCTGCTTTGCAAAATTTTCAATGTATTACATTGGTATTAGCAGAACAGAATTTATAATAAATAAGAAAATAAATCACTTTTTGCACATTTTAAGTTTTAGATTTTCAAAGCCAAGTCTCAACAGTGATGAGTTTAAAAAGTAAATTTAAACAAATGCGTTGAAAAGGGAAAAAAAAACTGCAAGTGTGTTATTTAACCAGAATTTTAAGTCCTAAGATAAGTATTTGAACCGATGTCAGGAAATTCTATGGGATGAATAGAGCATTGTTTTAACTGTATTAAAAGTGTTGGATATTGAGAATAACAGAGCAGCATAAGCAAGTATGAATCAGATCACTAAATATTCATAATGCAGAAAACATGTAAAATTGCATTTTCTTTTCCACAAAACCTATTGTCTTATCCATGGATATATATTAAGTCCATACTTAACACTGGTCAAGATCAACTTTGAGACTCAGGGAATGATGTCCGATGTTTACTGACTTTTAGCCAAATATCTTCACCACATTTTAGTGCTTTAACTAATAATCAAATTCTTTATAGTCTTTTAGTAATCCACATTAATTAGCCAACTGTTGTCTATATTATTTTCCACGGCAATGATATTTTAAGACCTAGATGGAGTTGTGTCACGTTTGGGCACCTGGTGCATAAACATTTATAAATTTGAAGCAGTGTGAAATTCTTGATAAATGAAAAACAAAAACATAACAGAATTTTAAAAATGGATGGATATTACTTGCATATAAATCTACTGTAAATCACCAGATTATACACCAGATTAACTTTGTATACTGCTTTATCATCATAAAACCTTTTAAAAAGTTGTGTTTGTTACCCAGTAAATAATATTTGATGTTGAGATAATTAGCAGTAAACGCAACACTGTGGAGGACGTGTTTGTGCAGGTTAATGTGTTTGGCACTGTAACATAATTAATTTCAATCTTAAAATCTTAAATCAATAGAAGTGTGGCATTAATGGTGAAAACAATATTTTAACAAGCTTCTCAAAATTCACTTATTCATGATGCTTTCCAGAGATTAAGTCTTTCCATCAGAAAAGTATTACAGCATAACATGCATGCACACCGACACCCATAGGCAAATTGATTATGTTGGAAATTCTTAAACATTCACATCTGAGGTAACGTTTTAAGGAAGACGTAAAAGTAAACCAAAATGACGACAACTGGTCTAAAGCATCACGGCTCTGCAAATCTGAACATCAGGGTGAGAAGGTTTAGAAAGCTTGTAAGCCGAGTTTTGAAGGACAGTAATTATTAATCCAGAAGCACCATCAGTCGAGAACGTAATTAAACATTCATTATTAAATAACAAACTTGTCTGTATGTTAAGGCTGTAAATCTCGATTTCTATTAAATAATTTCATTTGGGGTTTTTAGGTTTTTGATTTTCATATTTTATGGGGCAGTTGTAGGCTGTACCATGGCTGAAATGCAAGTACCATGGCTGTACCAAGTACCATGGCTGAAATGCACCTGGGCAAGGAACCTAACCCCAATTGCTCCACAGTGCCATTGAGAAGGCTGTGTGCTCACTTCACCAGTGTGTGTATGTGTTTCACTGCACAGATGGGTTAAATGTTGCAAAGCACAGCATGCAAAATAGACCACTTTATACATATTTTTTGTAAACTCAAGACCTGTAATGGCGCAAAATGTTCATTACTTAAATAAGTAAACACTAAATAAAAATGAATGGTAGTGCATAAAATATTATTTTCATCATCATTATTATTGTTTTTCAACACACCCTTATTCACTAGCTTCACAATATGACAAAGTAAACCGTGATCTTTTTTTAAAATGTTAAACATAAAATCATTCCAGATAAAAAAAGGGATTTTAAGGCAACAGATTCTTTCCTGTTCCAGAACGACGTCCTCTGTATTCAAAACAAGCTTGATAAGTTTTCCATTGGGCAACTTGGAGCCTTGACCTTATACCCATTAAAAAAAGTTTAGGAATGTTCAGATCAGAAACGTTCAATAGCAGTTACTGGCCTGATAAAGCTCTTCAAAATCCTTTAATAAATATAATTATGGAAGATATTGTCTTACAGGCTAAAACTATTATACACAAAGGGAATTATGGAATAACCATTAGAACTTTAGAAATAGTTTTCTAGCCATTACAAAAACGAAATTCTCAAATGTAGATGGGCCAAGTCAAATCAGCACAGTGGATTTACAGTAACAAGTTTCCTAATAAGCAGTAAGCCTATTTATTTGAAAAACTTGGATTAACTGCATTTAATCTTAAAATGGATCATGTTGTCCAATAATTATAATCTTCTAAATTACTTATCGATGCGGAACTACCACAGTTTTGATTATAAAACTGTGTTTTCTTTCAAAATGTAAGAAATTTTATCCCCAATTTTTTTTAAAGTTTAGGATTCATATATATACATATATATAAGAAAACACAGCTACCAGTTGCTGACGAATGGTGCTTTGGTTGATGGTTACTGTTCGGCATTAAGTATTGGGTTTAGGTCTATGGCACCTGTATCACAAAAATTTACTTACACACATACATACACACATTCATACACAATTTGTAAAGGAATCTATGTCAGTCACTAGTAAGCTGTGTATGTGTCAATGAGTAAATAAAGGTGAAGAGAAGAAAAACAGAACATGGCTGGGATCACTCAGCCGGCACCATATCCTTGTGGTGGCGCATGATGTGCTGGTTTTTCTCCGATGGCCTACGGAAGCCCTTGGAGCAGAACTGGCAGCGGTGAGGATAATCCTTAGTGTGGATAGAAATGACATGGCGTTTGAATCCCGAAGCATCCCCAGTGCTGTAATCACAGTACTGACACTGATAAACACGTCGTTCCCTCGGTCCCTTGGCACCCAAAACTTTTTTAATTATAGGAGCGCCACCTAGAGCAAGCTGCGCGGCTCCAATCGTCTTCTTGGGAGGCGTTTTGTCCTGTGTTTGTAAAGATGGTGGTGGCACAGGCTGTTGTAGCTTTTGTTCCTTTTCCTGTTCCTCCTCCTCCTCCTCTTCCTCCTCCTCCTCCTCCTGCTGCTGCTGCGGTTCTTTTGTGTGAACTGATAAAATGTGCCGACTCAGACCAAACGGATCAGAAGTCTTGAAACTGCAGTGGCGGCACTGGTGCACTCGCTTGGTCTTGTGGGAAAGGGTGTGTTTTTTGAGCTCGGATGGACGATGGAAACCTTTGCCACACTCCTCACATTTGTGAGGATAATCCTTAGTGTGGACAGAAATAATGTGACGTTTTAAATCACTGGAATTGGAACTGCGATGGTCGCAAAGCTCACACCGATGAACCCGAGCCTCCTCGTCTTCCTCAGTGCCTTCATCATTATGTGGCACAGCGTTTGCCGTGATCTCCTCCTCCACCGCCTGCTCTGGCTCTTGCACCTCCTCCTCTTCATGACTGTGTTTGGTTTTCATGTGCGTCTTCAGGTTGGATGAATCAGCCGATCTGTAGCTGCAGTGCGTGCAGGAGTACGGCTTCTCACCTGTATGCGTGCGTGTATGTTTTCTCAGCTCTGATGGATGTCTAAACCCTTTACCACACTCCACACACACATGTGGGAAGTTTTTACTGTGCACAGCCAGCAAATGCCGATTTAAAAGACCCTGCTCTGCTGTTTCATATTCACAAAATTTGCACTTGTGTGTCTTTTTGGCTGAAACAACAGGTGCCTTTATAACTTTAGGCTGCTGCTGCTGTTGAGGCTGCAGGCGGTTTGAGAAGAGAGCTGTCTGTTGGTTTAAATCCTTCGATGGTTCCGAGTCAAACGAAGGTTTTGTGTGTTGCGTGTGCTCCTCCATATGACTGTGGAAGTTGGATTTTTTGTTGGTTGAGAAATCACAGTCAGTGCACTGGTACTTCTTGCGGCTTAAAATGTCTTGATGGTGATTTCGGGTGTGACGCTTTAGAAACCCACGAGATTTGAACTTTTTCCCACAGAGGAAGCAGGGATAAACTGTGAGTGGCTGACCGTATGGCCCAATGATGATCGCTACATCAAAACGTGGAAGTAGGAGGAAAAAAAAAAAAAAAAAAACTGTTTACCAGGATAAAAAAAAGGTTTTAAACTAAATATTCTACTACTGTTGTTGTTGGAGACATACTTGTTGTTATTTGATTTTAGTAGAAAGTAATTAATTACTAGTTTAACCTTCCATAAATTTAAAAATAGAAATTTAAACACTTTTTTGCAAACTTTGGTGCATAAATACTCTGCAAACATTTCAGTAAATTTTCCATAGCTACACTTTAAAGAGCAACACCCTCTAGTGACGACTGCTGCCTGGTGCTTCAACCACACCATGGTGCCAACTCACACCCCCTATCTTTCTAATTCCCATATATTCCATATATATAACTGATAAATGGTGAAATATTCTTTTTAATTCGGTCTGTTATGCTGGGACAACTAGCATTTTCAAGACGCACTCTTCCACAGTCGTTGACTGCAATTTTGCTTCATATAAAAAAAACTTAATAACGTTCTTCTCTCACTTATAAGTCACTTTGATAATCCAAATGTAAATAATTGTGCAAGTCTCTCAAATATCTTTTGTTAAAATTTCCAAGTTCAAATAAGTAAACACTAAAACAGTCCTAAACAGTAAACAAGTGTGGACTTTCATTATACAAGCTTATTAACAATAAGACAAGTTATGTAGCTTAAATGTTTTTTTAATGTGGACGATTTTTTTTATAGTTTCTATTAATTCATCCATCCATCTATTATCTTCCGCTTATTCCTCTACTTGGGTCATGGTGGGGCTTCCCATGCCCATCCAGGAGAGGGCGCCAATCTATCGCTGGGCACACACTCACTCACACACACACACTATACAGGGCAATTTAGAGCATTCAATGTACATTGAATCCATGTTTTTGGACTGTGGGAGCAAACCAGAGAACCTGGGGAAAACCCCCACAGACACAGGGAAAACATGGAAATTCCACACAGATTGGGATTCGGACCGGGAATACCCAGCACTAAGAGGCAAACGTGCTAACCACTACGCTACCATGCTGCCCAGTTTTTATTATTTTATTTATATATTTTATTCTGTATGAAAAAAATATTTGTTGAAGTGTGTTTAATACTGTGTTCCATTAAACTATAGGGAATTTTAAGATCTTAAAATCTTTGGGATTATGGGACTTGGTCTTCATTTGCAGCAACTTGTAAACATCTATTAATTGTTATGTATGCAAAGTATGTCAATAAGTGTAAAGTTTTGATACATCTTGATGGTCTGTCTAAGCAATCCACCAATCCATGACTTAATGATAAGTGTGTGTGTGTGTGTGTGTGTGCAAGTTACCTGTCTGCACCTGTCTGTGCTCAGCTCGTCTGTGTGTTTTGCCATGTTGAGCTTTGAGTGTATTTGGTGCATCAGATTCATCGATGTGTAGAACTGCACTCGCAGCACCATTTCTGTTCTCACAACACTCATCATCTACACACACAAACATACACATACACATTGTATATGCAATAAATAAGTAAGAAAGAAAATAAAAATTGGTAAAATAAATTATAGAGTAAATCATTCATATTACGCATATGTTCTCAGTGGTGTAATGTGTAATAACATAGTACATTAATTGTTCTATTGATTATAAAGAATATTTTTTAAATTTGAAAATAACACAAAAATAACATACATTATTAAAACATTTTAATGGAAACCAGTTTTTTCACTACAATATTTTTACACCAAATTAACTCTGCTACACTAAACAAATATGTATACAATAGAATCCCATCTATATTTATTTTCATATCGAGGTTACTGTTAGATTAGTAAATGGAACTTTTAGTATGCTATGTTTGGTTATCTTTGGAGTAGTGTGTGTATATATGTGTTACCATATGCAGTGGTCCAATTTACAGGCATAAATTCTTTGCTTTCATACGAGCGGTCATTAGACAGTGGCTCTTCTCCCACCACCACTTCCATATACACCTCATCAGAGAGCTTGGACCCCCCTACACACAATAATAACCAAAATAATAATCTTAATTCACATAATTTCACAGTGTCATATCATAATGAAAGCAATAAAAAGGTAAAGCAACGAAGAGCACTCTCCAGGTAAAAAAGAATCTCAATTATATTAAAGAATATTCCTCACGCATCTTTAATTTCAATCATTATTCTTTACCATTTATTTAATGTGTTTCATGAATTTGGTTCGTACTGACTGACCTTCATTGTGAGTGTGATGGCCATCACTCACTGACATGTACAGCATCTTCTCTCTCAATGGCTTACACCCTGAATCAGAGTCCCCTTCACCTACACACAAACACACACGCACACAGTTATACATTGAGTTATACTACAATGTATGGCATACACATTTTGGCTTAGATGCAAACACTACCTCACATACATACCAAGATCATCATCTCCTGAATCTGCTTTGAAAATATAAACTTTAATGACTTCTTGTCCATCCTCATCTTTCTCCACTTCCTGCTCGTCTATCGCTCCTTCGACAGTCACTTCCTCTCCATCAGCAGATACCATCTTACCATCTTCATCCACTAGAAGAAAATGAGAAAAGCAATTGGGAGAATATATAAATATACAAATATATACAATTTAATGCATTTTTTTGCAAAATGTTTAAAATTTTCATGTTCAGTTCAAAAATGAAAATAAATCAAACATAGATCAAGGAAAAAAAATAACTTGTACTTGTTATTTACTGCACTTTAGTTATAAAAGAAATAAAACTAAATATTTCATGTGTATTATTAATATGTTAAATTTACCTAAATGTATCAAACAGAGGCATCCAAGCTGTTGCACAAGACTGTTTACGCACACTTGTTTTAAAAAATGCTGGGAAAGATTGTGTTTTTCATTACAGAGAACTGTTAAACTGATAAATGTATAATTTGATTAAATGCTAAATACTTTGATAAAATATTGTCTCCGGTGAGTAGACTTGGTGAGTAGATAAATGAATGAATGAATGAATATATGGACAACAAACCAAATAAACAAATGTAAATAACTGGGGTTGTGAATAAAAAGATAAATGAGTGTTTAACTTACAGGAAATCATTAGATAATCTCCAGAAGAGTGCAGCCCATTCTCTCTCTCCTCCACTAACTCTTCATCGGCCACGGTCAATTCCTCCTCATCCTCTTCTTCGTCCTCACCCTCCAGTGACATCACACATGTCTCCACAGTCACACCTTCATCGTCTTCAGCAACAACGTCTTCCACAGCATCCTGGATGACGAGTTCATCAGATGAGAAGCTCCTTACTGCCACACCATCATTTTCTCCATCGTTCTCTCCATCCGACAGCAGGACGGTTTCCTGCAGCTCCACCACGTACTCTTCCTCACACATACCCCCATCATCTAACAAAGGAAAAAATGGTATAGTTAAGTAAAACCAATGCAGAGAAATAAGAGCAACAAAAAAAATTATGGAAATAAAGAAAACATGACTAAAATGACCAAAGAAACAGGATGAACAAAACAGGATAAATGCAATGAAGAAAGAAAAAAATGTAAAAAAGGGAAAAATGAAAGAAGGAAGGAGAAAAATATGCAAACACAAGGAGAAAAGAAGCAACTAAGCAGGAAAAGACAGAAAAGTGGAAGAAAGGAATAAGATAAAGATAGCAAAAAAGATTACAGAATAACGTAAAAAATGAAATGATACAATATGAATAAAAAATGGATTTAAAACATAAATAAGGAAATTACAATATGTTAAGTGTCAAACTCATGTCACTAACCAGAGCTGTGCAGGATGATTTTTGGTTCTTGAGAACGGAGAGCGAGTCTCGTCACATCTTCATCCATCATCCCCACTACTCATTGGTCACCGCAGAACTACAACAAATTCATTCATCTTGATTAGCATGCCTTCATTTGTTACAGTTCCTTGTTATCCTAATATGTACTATTTATGTAATAAAATACACTTTTTAACTGAAGAAAATATTGTCTGTTTGGGCAATGTTAAGATACTGACATAAAATATGGTACACAAAGATATGTGTGCAATTTCATGATCCTATGATTTGAGTTTTTTTTTTCTTTTATATAATATTTTATTCTTTTTTCTTATATATTCGCTGCTGTTCTGGACGAATGGTCACAATTCCCATAAGCACACTCCTAAACCTTGTGGACAGCCTTCCCAGAAGAGCTGAAGCTGTTCTAGCTGCAAATGGTGGAACAACGTCATATAGAACCCTATAGATTAGGAATGGGATGTCACTTAAGCTCATATGTGAGTAAGGCAAGTGAGCAAATACTTTTGACTATATAACAAAACATGAGTTGGTTCTCCTAAATTCTTTTTCCTTTTTAAGTCTCCCAGCATGGCAGCATGGTGGCTTAGTGGTTAGCACATTCGCCTTTCAGCACTGGGGATTCCTGGTTCGAATCCCAATCTGGGTGGCGTTTTCATGTTCTTCCCGTGTCTGCGTGGTTTTCTTCCAGATTCTCCGGTTCCTCCAACAGTTTTACATGGATTCAAGGTAAATTGGCTACTCTAAATTGCTCCTATAGTCTGTGTGTGTGTGTGTGTGTGTGTGTGTGTGTGAGAGTGAGAGTGTGCCCTGCAATAGATTGGCACCCTGTCCTGGGTGCATTCAAGTTGTATTGCAAAGGAATCTGCTCTTAGACTACATGTTCTAATCAGGGTTTCTAGAGCTTTATTGTAAGCCATTAAATCAGTGCAGATGACTGCATTGTTTTACGAAGAGTTCTCCAGTAGGTTTAATAGGTGATTTGAAGGGTGCATGCTTCATCTAAGAACACTGCAGGGCTTAAAGAATACTGTGTTGTATGACTGCTGGTTTGTTATTATTTAGGCATGGCACTGTAATAAAATCTAATAAAATCTTCCTTCGTAAAATGTTTTAGAAATTCAGATTAGATTAGAGACATTCTCTCACCTATGGTGGTTTAATTTTTGATATTTGCTTATAATAATTTAGTCAATCACAAATTTAAATGAATGAACTGAGAGGCTCATGGAACAAAACAAATCACTAAATAAAAGTGCACTGTAACTTTAGACTAATGTTTAGTAACCTTGTTTCGCAAGAGATATAGTTAATTCAGACATTTAATGCCCTTTTTAATCCATTGGCCATATAACAGACACTTAAATCTTTTATTTTATAATAAACATTAAAAAAAAAAAAAAAAAAAAGAAAATCCATCCATCTGTGATCTTCCTCTTAATACGATACTAGGGGCTGGATTCACTATATAGATGCAATTAGACAATTAACCTTGAATCTATTTTTTTAGACTTTAGGAGGAAACCGGAGAGCCCAGACAAATCTAGATCTGCCGCGACTGGTCCACGTAGTTGATGACAATAATAAAGTCGACACATTGTTTTTGTTTTTATTTTTAAAATTTATTAATTGTACAATTTGATTTCCTTTCCTCAACCTTCACAAAAGCATACAAAGTTTGGAGTTACTTTAAATTGGTCGAAAACAAAATTATTATTTGTACACTGCAAATATTTAATGCCCCATCATGGCAGCACCGGTGCAATGCATGAACACCTTAAACGCAGGCGCTCTTTAATGCCACTGTTAATTGTTTCTATTTGTGTTTTTTCATTAAAAGAGACTGACTTCTGATTGTTTTTTAGATTTTATATATTTGCTAAATTCCATATCTGGTCATTCTACATGATATTTCGTCATATCTATATATTTATGTTTGTGGTCCAAGTAATCTACTTGTCTAATTATTATTTAAGCTAATTATTCCACGCCCGGGTGGAGAGCATTTTCATAGGCACATCTGGTTGAAGTTTCTCACTGATTTGCTTATTTGGTAAGATAAGTTTCTTCGATTCTGTCTTCATTAGACAAGTTTTTGGGAAGCAAAGTGGTGCTGCGGGATCTGACACTTTTAGTCACATGTCCTTTTGATGTGCATGTCATGGTGTGCCTTACAGCATAGGTGTAAAACTCTGGCCCGCAGTGTAATTGTATTTCGCCTGTGAAACAATACTGAGTGACTTATAGAGCTGGCCCACTGGTATTATACAGCTCGTGTATAGCTAAGATCACTGAAGCAGATATACTTGAGGAGTGCAGTACAACACAAGAACTAAAAATCCCAAAATACTCTGCAGGTGCTTTGTTAGGGCTGCTGCTGGTGCTTTGTTAGGTCAATCAGAAAACAGGAGCTTTTTAGATAAAATATTAGTTTACATATGTAAAATACAAACCTGTTTGTCTTTTATGTGAAGCCAATGTGCCTATAACCAAGGACTACATTAGACGATACTATAAAACGAAACCTCAGAAAGAACAGGATATGAAAAGAAGTTTGTTTTTACAAAAATCTATATTTAAAAAGCCCATCTATATATGAAAGACTGAGCCCTGCTGTGTATTTGAGTTTGACATCCCTGGTTTACAGCATTAGCTTCCTGTTAGCCGTCTCGCGTCTTCCCCGCCTCTCTACCAGTGCCCCAATCGCTATATGCCCAGAGCCTCATGTCTTCCCCTCCACTCTACCAGTGCCCCAATCGCTATGCCAGGAGTCTCATGTCTTCCCCTCAATTCAACCTGTGCGCCAATCATTATAGAAATTACACATACCGAGTGCCTTACATAGTTTGTACAGATCTACTTTACCATTGTTTATATTTTATAATATTTTATTTAAAAGCATTTGCTGAGAAGTAAATTACTTGCGTTTTAGTAGCTGTGCAGGTTAAGTGGTTAAGGAGGGAGTTAATTATCAGATATGAATATGAAAAAACTATTTAATTGTTCATTAACATAGGTGACAACTGAAAATAAACTTTAACATTTGCAAGATCACCCATGATATAAACGTGCTAATAAACCATCTGCATATCTTCTGCAGACAGCATTATAAACAACTGTCATAAAGACACAAGTAATAAAAAATGATAACACAGATAGTACATTATAATCTTTAAATATATTGGGACTTGTTTACGAAATTGATAACGGAACAGTTTTAGGGCTGTGATCACTTACTTGCACAGATTCCTCACGTGTCCTTTTAAAACTCAATTGTTTCTTAACAGCCAAATGCAAGCTTTATTGTGTAACCCTGTTAACATAGAGTTCACCCAGTTGCCATGAGCACTGATTGCACTGAGAGTGAAACTGCACAAGTCCAACGGCTGTTCACTTCCTTTGTCATGACGCCATGTTATTTTTAAAAACTAGACTAACATCATCTCAACAATCAGAGCCTTTAACTTCTTTTATTTAATTTTAATAACTTTGTTGTTGTTGGGTTTTTTTTTTTTTGCTTTATTAATAATTAAATAAGTAATTAAATGTTAATCTCCCTTATACAAAATTTAACACATACCAAAAGAAAAATAATTTTACTAAACTTTTTACTCTTATTTGTCAGCACATTAACAATCACAACCCCATCCAGAATAAATAAGGAAATAAATAAAATTATTAAAAAATACAACCCCAAACCCAACCTAACCTGATGACCAAAAAGGAGCTCAGGACACACAATACCGTCAGAACTTGTTTTAAGTAAGAAAGCAAATTATAAAATGGGTAGGTCTGGTCTTTAAATCTGAATAACTAAGCCACTTTGTCCAGCCAAGATATTACTGATAATAATGCACACTTCTGATCGAGTCACATTCATATAAATATGTGGTATACAAAGCACTGACTCTGGCCTACAGGAATATCTCTGGAGCTGCACTCTCTTACCTTCAATCCATCTTTCCTAAATACACTCCGACTCGTTTACTGCGCTCTAGTGATGAATTTCACCTGGTGATTCTAACTCATCTAATTCTCACTCCATTTCATTTACCACTGCTAAATGGTGGAATGATCCTCCGAACACTATTCATAATTCATAATTTATAAATTTAAATGGAAATAGAGCCAGATCTATTGCACGTTTTGATGATACTACAGTGTAACTGGTCGTTCCTAAACTACTGACTTGTGTTGTTATCTTATTTGTAAGTCGCTGCTTATTTGTAAGTGTCTGCTAAATGACTTAATGTAAATGTATACAATAAATTATTTGAAATCATACATGCCATCTGTACACCATAAATGAAAATACAGTTTAATATAAACAGTGTACCGATTCCCAATGAGCACTAAAATAAAATCCTGTTACTCAAAAACCGGACTAGATTACGCCGCAAAAAACCAGATTACTAATAACTTTGTTTTAAATAAACATATTTAAAAATCAAACCTTATTTTTATTATGGTGTTGTTATAACTGTGTTATAAAACAATAAAGTGCTTAAGGTTGTTCATTATTGTGAATAAATCACAGGTAAACATTACAGGAAAAAGCTTTTCTATGTATCGAGCCTATCAACACCCCTTTATCGTGATTTATTAACAATTATGCACACCCGCTTATGTCTTATTGCTTCAGTAACCTAGTCTAATCCAAGTCTCAAACCTTACTGAATTCCAGCACTAAAACAAGATGGCCAAACCTAATGATTAATAAGATTTTGATAGTCACTGAGTGTGACAACAGTTATGCCTCAAGTAAGAAGCCACTGAACATCAATGCAAGTTAATGAGTAGCAAATACACAGTCAGCACACGACTGGTTTAGACTAAAAGGTAAAATGCTAAAGGTTGCAGGCTATGCATTTACCAAACTACATAAATGTCAAAACAAAGCAATAATTTATGAGAATTTTCTCTTTATATGCATTTTACAGTTTATGTTTACTTATAAGTAAACATATACTGTATATTTATTTGAACACAATAACTAGGCTTGATTCTCCTAACAGTACAAAAATCAGATATTCACTGCATAGACAAAAACTGATGAGACTAAAATGAACCGAACACCATTTCTAAACTTCGATTTGAAGGTTGAGTCAGGTTTGGGTCAGAGGTCCATTTTCCTAAAAAGTTTTCTTGCCAATGAGAGTTTTTAGAAGTGGTGTTGAGGTGTTGAGATTGTGTGCGTGGTTATTCCAAGGTGCTTTACCTTTCAACAGATCTAGAAACGTATTTGAGAGAAATCACACACAGGGGATTTTCAAGGATTGTCTTTAATTTATGGAAAAGATTTTTTAACTTCAGTAATTTTTGGACCGTTTAAATCAACAGTTGGAGGAAAATCATGTAATGTATGAAGGGTATTGACTATTGTATTGTCTCTCAATCAGAGTATATTAAACATATATTTTTTTTTAGACCTGAGCGTGCGTGTATGTATAGTGCATGTGGGTCAGTCAATCTAAACCTTTCTTTCCAACATCCAGTTAAGACTGAATTTGAAAGAGATTAGACCAAATGCATTAATATATCTAAAAGACTTTGGTTTAAATTATGTAGCCACTACAGTATTCATTCTGACACCAGAAGTCATGTCTGATAACACTGCACTTTCTTTAATTGAAACAATTCGAAATTTCATCTCCAACTATCTTTGTCTGTACAAACGATATTGATTCCTTATTCTCCCCAACAAATCTACCCAAAAGCACAATACTAACATTTTTTGTGTTTGAGAGTTTTACAAGCCATTGCACTTCCTATCTGTCACCCAGGTAACATGACACGCCCATGTTTGGCTCAGTAGCAGATACAGTGAGGAAAATAAGTATTTGAACACCCTGCGACATTGCAATCGTGTAGGGGTCTAAAATATTCATCTTAGGTGCATGTCCACTGTAAGAGACAATCTTAAAAAAATCTGGAAAATCAAAGCAAATGATTTTTTTAAAATAATTTATTTGTGTGTTACTGCTGCAAATAAGTATTTGAACATCTACCAATCAGCAAATATTCTGGCCTCAAAGACCTGTTTGTCAGCCTCTAAAAAAAACTCCACCTCCACTTCACTTATTATTCTAAATTGGAAGCACCTGTTTGAGGTTGTTAGCTGCATAAAGACACCTGTCCACACCACACAATCAGTAAGACTCCAACAACAATATTAACAAATATTAACATTGATTTTTACATGTGTTCAAATACTCATTTGCAGCAGTAACACAAAAATATATTTTTTTTTTAAATCAAAAATTGTGATTTATGGATTTTTTTTAGATTATGTCTCTAACGGTGGACACGCACTCAGACGATTTTATACCCCTCCATGATTTTTTAAGTGGGAGAACTTGCAAATTCAGTGTGTTTAAATATTTATTTTCCTTACTGTATAAAATGGTGTAGTACATGACCCATAATATTTTAGATTATGTTAAACATTATTTTCTGTCAACATAAAATTTTAGAAAAAAACGGTCTCCATGTATAAAATACCAGTTTGTTTCCAATCTGGTGTGACTTTAAAAGTTGTGTAGCCTATGCAAAGATTAGACACATCAAAATTGCTCTCCATCCCATATAATACTCACAATACAGCCCACCCCAACAGTTGTGAAAGCTACAAATTGTGGAGCCTTCATTATTTAGATCTCTTCACCACTGGTCCTTGAATTCTAAAAAAACAGTATGGGCCACGATTTAATGTGCAAATGAAGTTCCACTATCTTTTTCTAAAATTCCCTCACCTTCACTGAATCAGTATCACTGCAGAACTGACAATAAGCCACCACCACCATTATACCTGTTCTGTGATGGTCCTGACCAACAGAGAACCAACAGGGGACTCACAAAACAAAAAAAATAGATGCCCTATGGCCTGTTCTATTTATTTCACCAAATTTCTGTTCTTAGGTTCACAAAAGTCACTCGTTTCTGCAATGCAAACACAATAAAAGGCAGGTATTTTCTTCAACAGCTGTAAAAGCTACAAATTAGCCTAGTGCAATCAAATTATTTTATCCCTCCACCACTGGTTCTGGTATTCTAAAGAAACAGTAGCACCTCTGTTTTGGTCCAAATAAAATTTCAGCAATCCTTTTTTAATCCTACCCCAGTACCCCTATTCAGAAACTGCTAAACAGGTCTAGTATTTATACGACTACTGCCACTGAAGCCACCCAGACGCAATGCTGGATCAAGTATAAGTAATAAAAGTCAGTATAACTGTACAAAACTATTTATTAGTGATAGGTAAATACATTACATTAACATTGTCATTTTGCTGGAACTTTTTTCCAAATCCACTTAAAACTCTCTCATCTTGATGATTGGGGTCAGAGATACAGCTCCTTCCTGGAGCAATGTGGGTTAAGGGCCTTGCTCAAGAGCCCACATTGGTAACCTTGAAGGACTCAGAATTTTAACCCCCAACCTTCAGATTGATAGCCCAACACCCTAACCCCTGAGCTACCACACCTTACACCTTTAGCAGTTCGTTCTCACCTGTAGCACTTCTAAAGAGCTGGAGGAACTGAATAGCCTGATTGGTTGTATTAACAATTTACATAATCTGACGTCTGGGTTTTACAAAGCTGATACTATAGTGATTATTGATACAGTGAGTGAGAGTTAATCATATTTCTGTAATAACTGCGCATGTAACAACTGCATAATTTGGTTCGATTGCGTACTGCATTAGGGAAAAAAAGCACAAAGCAAGCACAGAATAGCTATTGTGCATCCCTCAGGTCGCGTGACCTCACCTAAAGTGTCTCATATAGATCACAGAGAAAGACGTCTCCGTAACAGTCTATCAAATGCTTTGGCGTGTGCGTCACAGCGAAACGCTGCAGTGATCCGACGACACGAAAAAAGACGTGCACGTTTAAATTCGTGTCGGAATGGTACATACGTGCACATTCAGTCGTGCAGCGTCTGCAGAGAGAACAACAGAAAAAACCTTTCCGCGTTCGCCATTTTGCTTCGCGCGTACGGTGGAGAGACGCGCGACATCAAACGAACAAATGCGCCCCGGTTAAAAAACAAAAGCCCCGGTGCGTCTCCTCCTGCCTCCTCCTCCCCCCTCCGCCTTGCGCGAGGCCTCGCCGCGGCCTGCGAGAGCCGTCGCGAACAGAGAGCGCCTGGCGTGCGGGGGGTTACACGACAAACTGCGAATATGAAGGAGCGGCTCGAGGGCGCGCGCTTGATGAAGACCCCCCGTGTGAAAGGCTCATGCACGCGGCTCCGGCTCTTACCGTGTACCGGTGACACACCGCGCGGCCTCCTCCGGCTCCACTCTGCCCTGTGCGCGCGCGCGGGTGTGTTTCCGCAGGCCGCCGCCACCGCCGTTCCCGGGGCTCGTGCGGGGGGAGAGAGGGAGGGGCCGAACGGAAACGGGAAGACGGAGCAGAGAGCGTTACCTCGCGCACAGCGGTGCGACCACCGCCTGCGTGGACCAAACCGGACCGGGGAGGTGGATTACCGTCCCGAGCCGCACAGATTATCGCAGTACCGTATGAAGATGTCGGGAGCGGGGGTGGACATGACGTCACACCGAACGGGAATCCCCGCATTCACATTCATCGGAAATTGGCCGAGTGTTCAGGGTCAGAAAGGCTTACCGAAGGGGGCTACTGCAGTTGCGTCGTTCTGCTCCAACAAGGCAAACTGATTAATCACCACGTGCACATATATGTGCATTCAGTTATTAAGGATATTGTACCCTATTGTTTTGCTCAGATTTTTTTTCTTGTAATAATTGTTATAATTATTGTTGGGGCAAAACGTGTTCTGCAGCCCTTAATAAAAAGGGAAGTGGTAGCTCAGTGTTTAGGGTGTTGGATTAGCAACCTGAAGGTTGTTGGTTCTAATCCCAGGTCCACTGGAGTTCCAATGTGGCTCCTTCTGCAAGACCCTTAACCCTCATGGCTCCAGGGATTCTGTTTGTGGCCCTGTGTCCTGACCCCAACCATTTTAGCTTTGAATAAAAGTGTCTGCTAAATGACAAATGTAAATGTAAGACCGTCAGTCCTACATGCAGCTAGTGTGTATCTTCTCAGCTGCCCTATAATTGGCATCATTGTATAAAAAAACGCGTATAGATATCTAACTTCTGCCCAAAATAATATGACCACACAATTTTTTCCCAGACCCCAAACAAACAACTTTGCATTTTAGACCCCTTCATTTTATTTTGCAAAATAAAAAAACAGTTTTGCAAACTAGTACTAGGTTTTAAGTTCAAGTACTTTATTTATATAGAGCTTTTTACAGCAGTGTGTTGTCACAAAACAGCTTTACAGAGTTTAAAGCCCAAACCCCCAAAAAGCATGCTGAAGCGACAATGGCAAGAAAAAAACTCCCTGTTATGATGTTGTTTTTTAGAAAGAAGCTTTTGGAGGACCATGGCTCAATGGGGGGACTCATCCCCCTTGAGTGGCCAGGCAGCATCAATGTAGGATTGCCATGTACATATTGTGTATAGATCAGTCCATGTGTTCATATAGTCCTTATGTGTCCATAGTAAACAATGGTAAAAATTCTATAAATTATGAGTCCATCCTCCAGGACAGCAATGCTGTAAGTCTAACAGAAGTCCATGTTCCTTTCCATAATCATCGTATGCTCCGGCAGTGCCAGTTTTCCAGTCAAACCTTGGCATTAAATTTTTTTGCAGAGTATGCTCTTCAATAAATATAAAAAAAAGTTGGACTTTTCCATTCAGTCAGGCTGCTACATATAAATGAATCCATATGTCAAAATTGTATATATCTTCAACTTCATTGATATGTCATCAATAAAATCATATCTCATCACTCAAAAATTCAACAATTCTACACACATTCAGCATCAGTCCCTGAGGAGGCTGGTTAAATTTTGTGCTCTTATGTCTATAGGGGGTGCTATAACAGCTTTATGTGTAAATAACCTTTCAGTGACGCTGCAATATGCAAATTAATACATACCTCAAAATTTTAATGTTTTCATAGTCTCCATGGGTACGGCTTAGCAATTTAAACATTCAGGGCATTCGAAAAAATCTATTTTAAAGCAGACAGCAACACACTCAGTCATTTAGCAAACACTTATCCAAAGTGACTTACATCCAAACTTGTTTGTTGGGTCAGAACACAGGGTTGTAGAGGTAAAGCATCCTTGGAGCAATGAGTGTTAAGAGCCTTGCTCAAGGACCCATCTTTGTAACTTTAGTGGATCTGGGATATGAACCCACAACCTTCAGATGGATAGTCCCAACACTAACCACTGAGCTACCACACACCCTTAAAAAGCTTGACTTTTCCATTCATTCAGGCTGCCATATGCAAATCAATGCATAGGTCATAATTCTGATTATTTCAGTATTTTATTAAATGTTATTTAACCAGGATAAAACTTAGCAGGTTTGATCTGAATCCTGATCTGGGTTGAGTTTCCAGGTTCTCCCAGTGTCCACGTGGGTTTTCTACAGTTTCCTCCCACAGACCAAAAACATGGATTTATTGTGAATCGGCTGCTGTAAATTGTCCCCATAGGCTGTGTGTACCTAATTCAATTAAAAGGATCCTAAAAGTGCCAATTGGTACCATTTCTTTCAATTTTAGAATTTTTCTGAAGTTTATTCCATGAATAAGGTGCTGCAAATCCAAAAGCCTTTTTTTTCCCAATTCCGTGCGAGCTCTGAGCACAGAATACAGAAGCAGGTCCTGAGGGGGCAGAGTACAGGTGCTGGTCATAAAATAAGACTATCATGATAAAGTTTATTCATTTTGGTAATTCTATTCCAAGTGAAACTTGTATATTATATTTATCAAACACAGACTGACCTTTTACATGTTTATTTTTTTTTTTTTAATTTTGATGACAACTAATGAAAATCCAAAATTCATTCTACAAAAAAAGAATTTAATGTAAATGTTGGGCAAATAAAAAGTATAAACATCAAACGTATGATCATGTACGGCTCTCAGTATTCATTTGGGGCTCCTTTGGCCGGACGAAGCATGAAGTGCTCTAAAACTTCCTGAAAGACAGCTGCGTTGCCCTTACACCTCAGAAAATACAATGGACCAACACCAGCAGATAACATGGCACCCCACGTTTCTGTGCCTCTCTTCCTTTAGACTCTGGGACCTTGATTTCCAAAGGAAATGCAAAATTTACTTTGATCAGAGAACATACAGTAACTTTGGACCATTCAGCAGCAGTCCTGTCCTTTTTGGCTTTAGCCCAGGTGAGAGACGCTTCATACGCTGTTTCTTGTTTAAGCGACGCTGTCTCTTGACGCAACACTTAAGCCACTGTGACGCCCCATTACTGTGTACATTCTATTAAAAAAAAAAAAAACTATTATCTATTATACTGTACATCTCACTTACAAATATGTATATGATATTTTTGTATATGTGTATACACATATTACTGTTTACTGCACCATCTGCCACTGTTACTACTGCACTTTATCTAAATAATATTATACACTGCTCAAAAAAATAAAGGGAACACTTAAACAACACAATGTAACTTCCAGACCTCCATGGGATAATAATTT
>JAOUQT010205121.1:0-17816 GCA_025769995.1 Xyliphius kryptos
AGATAGGGATTCGAACCGGGAACCCCCAGCGCTGAGAGGCGGTCGTGCTACCCACTACGCCACCGTGCGGCCCTAGTGAAAGCGACATCCAATTGTCCCAATTTGATGTTTGGAATTAAGGTACAACCATGATACTGCACCCCTGGAGCAATATGTGTTTCGGGGTGTCACATTAGCCTAACACCCTAACCCTTAAGCTACCGCAGTTAAACCATGATCTTAACAATAAATAGCCCAGATTGGGTTTTTTTTTTTTTTTTTTTTTGCATTGGGTTGTGCATGTGAAGAAAAGGATAAGCAAACAAGAAGGCTAGAGAACTGTCTGTTACAAAATGTGTATGTTGCATGTTACAACATCTAGATGTAAATATCAGATGTGGAAATTCTAAAATCTATGAGTTTATCATAAAAACCTAAACCTAAACAGCACTGATTATTGGGACACCTGCTTAATTCTACACTGACTGTGTCCCTTTTATCAGTCCCACTTACCACATAGATAGAGTTTGTAATTCTACAATTACACATTGTTGTCCATCTGTTTTGTTTCACACATCGTTAGCTTCCTTTACTGGCCAGGTGTGTTAGTGTGTGCTTTCATGGTAGGAAAAACCTGAATGTGAATGTGAATTGTGGCCTTAGTCCGGGTTGTTTCACCAGTCCCTCGCATTTTCCCAATTTTCCCTCCAGTACCCACTGCAAACCTAATCAGAATTAACATATAGGTAAATGAATTAATGACAACACATAATTATTATGCTGTATATTGCCCAATATAGTCTGTGTGTCTGTGCATGCATGTGTGTGTGAGTGACCGTGTTCCCAGCGATAGATTGGCACCCTGTCCATATCTGCTTATTGCCCGAAACGTTCTCCCCTGGATAGGCATGGCTAACAACCCAAGATCCTAGTGAAGGATAAGCAGAATATAATGAATGAAAGAATGAATGAATGAATAAATGAAATACATAGTCAGTTTTATACAAGTCTGTGTTTATTTCACTACAAATTTTCTTCCATTGTTTCAACTATCTCAATTTTTAGCAAAGCATTAAGTGCTTCAAGTAAGTACGGAAAGTTGGAATCAAATGTGGTAGTTGAAGTGACTGTCACTAAAGCAGAAATGCGGGAAATTACAAATAGTATGTCTGACACTTAGTTGAAATGAAACTAGGTAATGATCTTATGAAATATCAGCTTAAGGTCAAATATTGAAAATACTAAGTTGAATCTGAATGTTTGTTATAACTCTAGGATATGTCCACATTGTTCCTATTACATTCTAAAAGACACAAGAAGACTGAAAACTACTGAATACAGGTGTTTCATTTAGTCTCATTCCCACAGCTGTATTAAATCAAGTACACAGGCATGTATTTTGGGCAACTGCATGGTTACATTTCATGGAAAGTTTGGGGAAGGACCTTTATTGTTCCAAAACGACTGCATTGGGGCACAGGGAAAGGTCCATGAAAGATTGTCTGGGAGGGTTTAATATGAAAAAACCTTGACTGGCCCCCACAGAGACCTGACCTTAACCCCATAAAACAAGACTGGGTTAAACTAGAAAGGTTAGAAGAGACTGCAGTGTCAAACGGTATAATTCAAAATACATTTATAATGTCAGTATAATAAATTTCAAAGGAAATTCTTTCAAGCTACCTTTAGGCTTAGCTTTGTCAAAAAAGACTGTAAAGTCAAGCCATTACCCACTTGACCTGTTGATTTGGCATTGCTGAAGAGGGAAGCTGTGCCATCAGGACCATATGACAGTTTGTGTCACTGACTCACATAGATCTTCTTTATCATTTAAAACAATCTAACATTGCTATTTGATATGTCAAATAGGTTTTCCATTACTAAAAATGGATAAAAAATGAACAAACATCTCAAATTTAGCACATGCCTTGAATTTAGCAGTGGGTTGACGTGAATTATGTAAACAATGTTTTAAAAAATTGCAGTGGAAATGAACAGTAACAGTATTTTAATATGCAGTAAATAGAAATAGTGTCATGCAATTACTCAGAAAAACTGACATAAAAGTGATGTATGAACTTAAGTGAGGCATATAAACAACTAGAGCCAGCTTTTAAGAGATCTTAGGTCAAAACTTACATAAATACAGTACAGTTACAGTTACAGTACAAACTAATGTACGTTAAGAAAGATCTAGGGTTAATCAACAGTTTTAAGCCAGATTGAGATGTAATTTAGAGGTAAAACCACAGTTTCTGTATATATTACTTTGATGCAAACAATATACATACCCCCACTTTCATAAGTTAACCAAGATTTTAGAAACATGCTTAAGCCTTAGTCGAACAGTGTTGGCATGACAGTACACACTCTACCTGCCCCCTTTCCCAACAAACTTTAAACCCTTGTAAAGATCAAAATATTCAGATTTTCCCTTCAGAGAAAGTCTGAAAGTTTAGTGTCACTACTTGCTTTTCCTACAATGATGTCTATTTTGTTCACAGGACTAAGTCATTCAATAGTTTTGTGGGTTCAAAAGATGTACCAACATGTTCTGTCTTAGATCAAAGTCTGTACCCTAATTTAGAATATCTATCCTATCCAGTCAGTGATCCCTCTTGTTCTTTGAAGTGTAGAGGACATTTGACCGTGGGAGAGAAATGCATGCCCTCATTTGGGTTAATATTATTAAAATTAACTTATGGACATTTTACACCATAATATACAACTTAAAACAGACTGCATCTGGAAGGAAGACTTTAGATTGTAGCTTTGACTACATGTAAAATAAATATAATTTAATTCACCGTAGATGTTCTGCGATGGTAAACATAGGATGAAAATAAAACCAACCAACCAAAATAAAACTATTGACTGGCTTATTTATGTGTTTATTAACCATCCCATCCATTCAGACCAAGTCATTTAATGTATTGTAAAGATCTATTTAAATAAAGCTAATTCTAATTCTGAATTATTTTCACACAGCTGTATAAATCAGTTCAACTGAATATTGTAACGCTATCGTTAAGTACAACACCAGTGTTATAAATAGCCTGTCTGCTTCTAAATTTATCTAGAAATATTCTTAGAGTTAAACTTTAGGACACAAAACTAAATTTTAAAACTGATTCCTGACAACTCAGCAGAAATAATTTGGATGTCACAATTCATTATGAATTATTATTACTAGAAATGATACTTCCACCTTTTCATGGGACAACACTGACAAAATGACACATTGACATTCTCTCTCATATTCTGGAGAAAGGGGATCATGCTCAGTATTTCACAGTACCTTTTGGAGTTAAAGTGTCCTGCAATAAAATGTAATTCCCCAAAACCTGCTGCACTCACGCAGCCCCAAACCATGGCACTCCACCATGCATGACTGTAGGCACGACACACTTATCTTTGTACTCCTCAGCTGATTGCTACCACACGTTAGAGACCATCTGAACCAAACAAATTAATCTTGGTCTCATCAGATCATAGAACATGGTTCCAGCAATGTATGTCCTTTGTTGACATGTTTTTAGCAAACTGTTGGCTTTCTTGTGTACAGACTTCAGAAGAGGCTTACTTTTGGGGTGACAGCCATGCAGACCAATTTGATGTTGTGTGCGCTGACAGGCCAACCCCCCCTCTTCAATCTCTGCAGCAATGCTGACAGCACTCCTGCGCTTATCTTTCAAAGACAGCACATGGATGTGACACTGAGCACGTGCACTCAGCTTCTTTGGATGACCAACAACGGGTCTGTTCTGAATGGACCTGCTTTTTTATAAATGCTTAGTGATCTTGCAGCTTAGTTTCAGGGTGTTGGCTTCTTGTAGCCTTGGCCATCTTCATGTAGTGCAACAATTTGCCTTTTAAGATCCTCAGAGAGTTCTTTGCCATGAGGTGCCATGTTGGAACTTTCAGTGACCAGTATGAGAGATTGTTTGGCAGTGTATTGAGTTATTTTGAGAGAAGAATAAATTTATTAAACACAGACTACTTTTCACTGTGTCATTTTGTCAGTGTTGTCCCATGAAAAGATATACCGAAATGTCAGCAGAAATGTGAGGGGTGTACTCACTTTTGTGAAACACTGTATAAAATAACTTCAAATAGACATTCAAATTGTTTTATGATTGTAAAAATAGTGTTAAAGTGTAAAACAGCTCCTAGCTATGCCCAATGGCTTGCAATAATGTTTAAAATAGCACTTAAACTCAATTTAAAACTGTGTATTACAGCTGATCTTATTACTCAGTCTGTTTGTTAAAGTACCACAAAACAATGGCATGTGGCTTTAAACGTTAATAGACAGCAACACCTACATGCAAAACTTCCAGTTACAATATTCAAATGTTTAGTTAAATATGACAGAGGATACTGTAGGGAAGAGTTGTTGTTCTAATGGCAGTTCCAGAAAAGGGATTATACTGTGGTAAGTTTTTAATTATTACTGGTGAGTGCTGCATTTCAAACAGATGCAGCTGTCAGAGCGAAACCATGGGAATAATGTGTCTTTGTGGGTGTAGATGTGCATTTGAGTGTCATTGAGTGTATCAATGTGTCTAGAAAAACATCAGTGAATAGTACAGACATGTTCATTCATACTCAAACACCAGACATGTTTCTTTGGCTGAATTTAACTTTCTTTGAACAAATGAGGCTGTACTTCATTTTCTGTGTCTTTCCAGTTGCTAATCCCTATTCTGAGCATTCTCAGGGATACTCTTTTGTCTAAAACTTCTATGCTATGCCTTTTGGAAGAAACTGGTAATAACCATCATCGTTTATCTGGGAATATTACACTGATTTGAGGGCGGCATGCTGTAATGAGACCACTAGGTCTGTAAATAATGACTAATACCATGAAAAAACTTGTGGTGATTTGCCCTTGTCATAGAGACTTGGTTTTGTGCTGTGGCAAGTTTCCACAGGTTTGTAGCAATAAGCTGTGCTGAAAGGTGACATTTAGATCTGCAAATGGTATTTAGAGGAATTCAACACAATATAGCTCACCATAATTCTATGCTTCACAACTGACATGCAACTTGAAACGTGTGACATATCTGCTAAGATCGTTTGCTTTACTATGATTACATATATTTAAAATTTATACAAAGGTGTATACAAATTAATCTAGAACTGTTTTTATTTTTAACATTACAACAATTGTTTATTTTATATAATATTATCTATTAATAGTTAGCATGATTGCTATGATACTTTAGTATTTTGTATGTTAATAGTCATATTTTGTAATCAAAGTGAAATGTTGTCAGAAGCCAGTGTGAGTTTAATACAACGGGCTAATAACATTTTTTAAAAGGCATACATTATATTTAATCTCTGTTTGTCTATCGTCTATACCATGGCATACTTTGCCATGGAAATTCCCAAATGGCTAACTAAACTAACCCCTTAAGTGAAAGCAGAACTGTGTTGAGCTATTTCTGTTCAACATAAACGAATAAAAGAATAAAGTTTGAGCAAACTACTGTTTCAAAGGACAGAAGACATGCACTGATTTTTTTCTGTTATTAACCCAATAAAATGTTAATTCCATCAGGCATGCAAACAAAGAAAGTGTGCTGAGTACTCTAGGCCAAGGTTTAGCTGCAACATAGTACTAACAGGTCCTGTGCACATAAGAGCAGTGTACTTTTTCCAACAGTACAAAACATATGTTTCCATTGAGCATCGTGGATAATGTAAAGGGCAAGAAACCAAAGCTATGTATCTTTTAGATTACATATGTATGTACTCCACAAAAATAATTTTGTTATGTGAGTTCAAACCAATTTATATACATAAAACATCACTCAAGAGCTGATGCAAATTGTCAGCCATGTGGTCAACAGTACAGTTCCTTAACAACACTATATCAGCAATGCGCTAAACATTTCATTAACTGACATTGCATTCAAAAGTGGCTTGAATCATAGAAATTAATGATGATATTGCAGACAGCAGAGCTTTGCACATCAGCAGTTGCAAATCCTGTTTTGTGGGATTTTCTGGCTGTTAAATAATTGTTGCTTCATATTAAGGAGGATGTTTTGCACCTGTAAGTAATAAGTGGAGTTAAAACAGGATGATTCATTATAGTGACTGTCTGTCCTGTATTTTCATTTATGTTTGTTTTTTTACTTTTACTTTGTAGGCTTGTGGTTAAGAAACCAGCCTCAAGACCTGAAGGTCCTTGATTTGTGTCCCGGTCCCACCAAATTCTATAGCTGAAGTGCCCATGAACAAGACACCTAACCCACAAGTCTGCCCACCGCTCCAGGCACATGTGCTTACCTCACTAGTGTGTAGTGTGTACATCATGCCTTCACCTAAACAAGCAAGCCAAACCAAATGTGTTTATTTAATCAAATAAATTTGATTTTATTTACACTAGATAAGAATTTAACACTGGTGGGTATTTATTAACGATCATGTATGTATCCGAAGGATTTTTATACAAAAATCCAAAGCAAAGCAAACTTTCATTTTAATCGTAACTCACACAGGGAAAGGAGGAGTTGGTTTGTCTGTGTACACTTTTCCATGGGAGACTGGCAGAGTTAAATCTCTCTAAATTCTGAAAAACTAACGGTGCAAAGAAAGAACGTAACCCCGTCTCTATTCCATCTTATTAAACATGTGGTTAACCTAAAATAGCTGTTTGTGAGGGAAAGAGAAGTAGAGATTTCTTCTGCACAGGATGTTGTTTGGGATCTAGAGGATATGCTAGACTGCATTATGTATTTTTTTTAATAGATTTATCTATGTATTTATGTACTTAAGGCCGCACTCCTGTTATGTTAATTAAAACAAGAAATAACAAGGCAAAAAAAGTTAGATAAGCAGAGATAGCAGAGAGACATAATGGCAAAGTACTGTGGGTAATCAATTAACATATGTTAGGAACGCTGGGAAGTGCGGGTGGTTAGGAATAAAGAAAAAGTGAGGTAAACTAAAGAATATGGACTCCATAAGAATGTATGCAATGTTAAAAAATGAGGTGAACTGTAGTGTGAGTAAAGCAGCTGTAATGCACTGCAGGAAGAAAAGAAAGCGAGGCAGCACAACAGAGATGGAAAGAATGAGCAAGGGAGAAAAAGAGAGGGAGTGACGGAGCATTGCTTTTCAAGAGCAGGCAGAACAAAGAGACCTTTGTGTGGAGTGCTGAGAGTGTGGACTGGAGCCAAGGCTTAGGGAGTGTTCAGCACTGTGCACTAACTGCATTCCTGCACTGAGATTACACGACTCGTCTCATTTAGACAACTTCAAGAAACGCATTTAACCCTATCCTGGACACTTTTTTGCACTCTATCATACTCTATTTACATTTTTCACACTTTTAGGTCCCCCACACTTTCACACATTTTCTTTATTTTATATTTTACAAAGTGAAACACATTTGATTCTGCTTTGCTTTTTTGCAATTCCACATAATCACATTCACAGATCAGTTCGTTTTCAGAGGCTGTCTGTTTTCAGGCCACTGGTCCATACTTTGTATATTTACTGATGGCAGAAACAAACCACCAGTTCTAGACTAATAAACTGATTCTTTAGGTCAGCTTATTTGTCTGTCTAAAGCACACAGCATGTTGTATCCACCAACATCTTATCTCTTTAACATCTCAGACAATCTGCACTGGACTGACACACATTAAAAACACAAAAGTATGTGGGCACCTCTTTTTATTTTAGACAAAATGCTTGGCTTGGTATATTTTGAACACACTGTCAAGTCATGTCCAAAAACTAACAATGACTGTGGAAAATGTTCTGTGACTTTCAACTAGGCGCTTTTAAAAATGCCCCATTTCCAAACAATTTTTTGGTAAATCCTTTTTCTCACCAGAACTTCCTTGGTCAACTTGCTATTATTGTGAAGTAACAATAACAATGCATGAAAAGTTAGGTCACACAAGCTTACAGAACAGGAATGCCAAGTGCTGAGGCATGCAAATTAAAAATAGTCTGTCCTTGATTGCAACACTGTCAGTTCCAAAGTGCATTAAAAAGCAACGCAGAGTAGAGTAAAATGACAAATACTAAATAAATCCTGACTTTTAGCCTTGAATGATAAATACAATATGTCTAAATGTATGTGGATACCCTGTCTATTTATTAACTATATCATTTGTTCAGTAAACATGCGATGGTATTGGCAGGCTAGATATTTAAGTTTTTGATCCCAACAATATGTTCTGTTCCAGGCCCCTCAGCATTATCTGAACACTCAAACTGTTTTATTGTTAAGATAGAAACATGCTTTATCTGTGTCCATATTAAAATGCCTATGAATAATTGAATGAATGAATTCTGTCAATTCCCATAATGCCGGAGCAGAAATGCATGCTCCAAAGCTAGGCCTGATTCATTACATACAATAATTGTAAGTGATGGCTACAGTAGACATGTTCCTGTCTTCCTTATTATTTCATCTTGCTTTATACCATAAGAAATATATACTTAATAAAAGTAATAGAATTACATATTATGATTGTAGTCATTCTGCATCAATAAGAACAACTTGTATTATTTTAAAAGTGTTTCATATTTTATTTAATGCATGTAAATAAACCTACCAGTGAATTTGCATTTGGTAGACACTTTTATCCAAAGTGACTCACAGGTGTCCCAACTTGGTTGGGCTCAAGGACCCTCATTTGTAACTTCAAAGGACCTGCGATTAGAACCACAACCTTCCAATTGATAATCCAATACAACAACCACTGAGCTACCACTCCTTCTATTTTTCAGTATATGTGGGTTAAAATTTCACTTGTAACATTTAAACACTCTCAAATAGAATGCTTACTGTTTTGTTTGCAAATGGTTGGTATTCAATGTATTTACATTTTTATTCTCTATAGAGAACATAAGGCAAATATAACACTTTTCTTCTAATAAGAGCTTTTATCTTACTTTGGTTTACTTATTGCAGAGGGGAAATGCAACTTCAATATATTAAATATGCCATTACTTTTGTACAAGCCATATGCCATGTTATTATTTTAATTTAATAGTAACTGGGAAATAATATATGCTGTGTTTGTTCCCTGTGAAGAAGGTAATTCGTTTCATCTACAAACCCAATAGAACAAAGCATTTACCCAAATTTTTGAATAAAACTGTTCATTTAAATGAAGTACAATTTAGTAGACTGGTATTCTGACACAGCCCAACTTTAAGGCTGAGTGATTGGGAGTGAGTGAGGTAGAAGACAACAGGGAAGGATTGGTAGGCCAGTAACCTCTGGCCCTACAAAGCCAACACAAAAGGGTCTGGAAGTCATCAGCAGAGCATACAATCCAGAGGAAACATCTGACAAAAGATTAGTACATACTCCCCCATTTCATTTGCCTTTAACTCCATCTTGGCCGCTTCTACCAACTTTTATAACAGCAAACAGGCCACTTGGTTTTCCAGAGCTTTTAGTGTTCCATGAAAAGTGCTTTCATTTATGTCATAACACAAACATTATTACAGGGCTTTTATAAACTTGCCTCATATTTCTCTTGCACTGCAGCGCCTGCATGGATGTTTCACCTTATATTACTAGTTCAAATCTACCACTAACCATGACATCAGAGTAAAGAAAAAGAGAAAAACCCACCTCGGCTACCCCATTGAACCCAAGAGGTTCAAAAACAAGAAAAGAATGTAAGACTCAAAGAAAGAAAAGCCACAAATGCTATTCAGGAGAACTGTACCACCCAACCCCTGCGTTAACAACAGCATAGAGCCCATTTCCAGAAAGACAGGAAGAAATGTAATTAGTTCTTTACCCCCTCTAGTCCCCAGCTCCCAATCTCAGTTCTTTTTATCTCCCTTATTTTAATTCCTCTACTCAGCACTTTGTAAACCTTCTTGTTCCTCCTATCAATGCATTGCCGGTTTCTGTCTGCTTTCAAAGGGTACTGAGATGGAGACAGAGGATGAAAAGCGTGCAGAGTTTTAGGTGGTATCTGTTTTTGTGCAAGTTGAATTTCAAGCACAGTCCTTTTCAATCTCCCCATTTGAATACGGGACAGAGAAGCAGTTGGATTAGAGCCTAATCACTGCCTTTCTTAGCAAATGCACACACACACACACATACAGCCAAATGAGAGCAGCCCAGGAGATGTCCTTTAATCACTACATTAAAAACATGTCTGTAAAAAAATACCTCTACATTTTTTCCCACTGGGTGTCCATCTGCACCACAAAAAGTTTTCAGTTGCTAAATTGATTTGATTTGATTTGATTTATATTTTTTCTGTTGCTGTGGTTGATTGTGAAGCAGTGTGTGTGAATTGAGAGCAGTGGGGATGGCGTTGAAATTGTTGTAAATGTTGGGCCATATGAAAGTCTCTGCTCACATCAAAGCCCAAGCTGCGAGTTTGATTCAGCCAAGTGATCTGCATTCCCATAGGCTCTCCTGGCTTCCTGCCCCCACAGCCTCACT
This sequence comes from Xyliphius kryptos, assembly GCA_025769995.1. NCBI lineage: Eukaryota > Metazoa > Chordata > Actinopteri > Siluriformes > Aspredinidae > Xyliphius > Xyliphius kryptos. The sequence continues at coordinate 10,427 of JAOUQT010205121.1, forward strand.
ATCTTTCTGACCGCTCTTGCCTCAAACAGGCCTGCTATTGTCCCTTTGGTCTCCCCCTGTGCCCTGTGGGTTACTATTTAGACCCTGCCACTCAACTCAACTCCATGTCCAAACCCCCCACTATTGCTGCAGAGACACAGGACATCTCTCACAAGTAACCGTTACATGCTGAATGGGTGAGTGTAGAACATAGACGGGCATCTTTTCATTCCTATCTACCTCCCTGTATCCTTCTATTTGATGAGTGCCCTGATATCTATATTTACAGCATTAACAGAATTACGTTATTTGATCCGTTCAAAAAGTAAACTAAATAACATAAAGACAAGTTAGTTTTAAGTGTTGTAGTACATACTATATACAGGTTAGAAAACCTGGTAAGATGCCCATGCCATGTCTGTGAGCTATGAAAGCCCAGATTTCATTGATGCTTGTTGTTTGCTGTCAGCTTTTCTTTATTGTTCGGTCTGGTGCTCCTAATTTTCCTCTTGAGAATACCCCATAGATTCTTAATTGAGTTTAGGTCAGGCAAGTTGGCTGGCCAGTCAAGCACTGTAATGGCATGGGCATCAAACCAGGTTTTGGTGCTTCAGTCGACATGGGGCGGGGCCTGGTCCTGCTGGAAGATGAAATCTGCATCTCCATACGGATCCCCAGGAGAAGGAACCATGAAGTCCTCTTAAACTTTCTTGTAGACTGTTGTGGTGATCTTGAAACACCTGCACCGGAGATGACTGACTGGATATTTCATAATGGATTCCAAGCAGTTTGGATTCTGTTTTTTACCTCTACTGTTTAGTGGATGATTAATGTGTCAGTGGCCGAGGTGGCTCAGTGGTTAGGACGTTGGACTATCAATCAGAAGCTTGGGTGTTCAAATCCCAGTTCAACTAAAGTTACCATTGTTGGTCTTTGAGCAAGACCCTTAACCCTCATTGCTCTGGGGTGCTGTATTAACCCTGTTTTATATGAAATATTTGAAATCATTTAAATGTGGGCCCTGAATCTATAATCTAGGAAAGTATAAGCTTTTGAATGGAATTACGGAAATTTTGAAACTTTTCCATTCATTCATTATCTTCCGCTTATTCCTTTATGAGGGACGCGGGGGGTTCCCCATGCCCATCCAAAGGAGAACATCTCGGGCGCTGGGCAGACACACCCAGGACAGGGCGCCAATCCATCGCTGGGTACACTCACTCACAGTCACACACTATACAGGGCAATTTAGAGCATGCAATTTACCTTCATGTTTTTGGAATGTTGGAGACCCACGCACCCTAAACTTTTCCATGATATTTAAATTTTTCGGAAAGGGTCTTTATATACAGTATATAGTATATAGTCGATTTACATTCTTGTAAATTTTACATTCCATTATTACTTACTGTGTTTAAAGAGCCTTAGTTTTTTTTTTTTTTATAAAAATGTAGCATCTGTAACACTATAAATCTGAAGGGAGATATCCCTCCTGAGTAAAGGACTCTGAATTGATGTGCAAAATTAAGAACAGTGTTTAATTTTTTCATTTCCATTAGGTCTTTTGAAGCATATTAGTATTTTACTACTTTAATTAGACTTATGTTATGTCTGTGAGACTAAGAAAAAAAACGTCTGCTATTTTTCAGCAATACTTAAATGGCACTCCTTGCACTGCAGTTTATTTCCAGTTTTGCTTTATGTATCAGATTAACAGATTATTAGGAAAGTGCAAATTAAATGATTGTAATGTTATCTTAAATCTTAGAAGTATTTCTTGACTAATACAAAGTTCAAAAGGCATCAAAGACCAATACATTGAAATCTACTAAAATCTGTTTTAGTCCGTCTTAACACCATGCCTTAACCCACACTCTGCCGCCCACACATTCACATGCAGTCCGAATTCTTTTCTGTTTATTGTGACAATAGAAGGATTTGGAGATCAGGGTGCACTTGCCGGGATTTCACGCTCCCTTACTCAAAGAAGACTTAGCCATTGGCACTTTATTCAATCAACACAGTCACTGATCACATATGTATTAGAACTTCCTAATTATGGATTCTCTCTTCTCCCTCTTTTTACACATAGGGCAGTCTGCACAGGCATACAATATATGGCTGTAGCACATAGTTTTGGTTGCCTTAGTTCCATATTGCCATGACAGCCAAAGTACAACAGTAAATTGGCATGCTGACATTTACATTCTCTCAAAACTTCTTTAAGATATTTACCCAGTTGAAAGTCCTCAAAAAATAATTATCCAACATGTCTAAGCATTTGAGAACATAACTGTGTATTGGTGTTTACTTGGGTAAAGAACACCTCAATTGATAAATTTTGCCGTCCGATTGACTCAATATGTACTTAAAAACGTGTATTAAGTACACTTACTTCAGGAATTTAGAATTAATTTACATTGTAGTGAATTTCATGTAATTGATCTAAATAAATTCACATTGCAAATCCTGTCCATTATTATTACTTGATCTTTTAAGGATGATGTCATGTTTCATAATGTCATCATGTTAGGTGGAGTGAGCATATAAAGGTGCTCTGGTTGGTCTAGTTTCATTCGGGCAGGGCTGAAATTAGACTCATTTAACTGGTCCTTTGATATACAATGGTGCTTGAAAGTTTGCAAACCCTTTAGAATGTTCTAGTATTCTGCATACATTTCAGCTACTGTTTTAAGAATAGATAAGAATTAGATTAGATAGGAACATTTTAAAAAACTTTGTCAGACCAATATTATATATACGTGTGAGAAGCAAAAGTATGTAAACCTTGTGTTTTTATTCAATGGAATGACAATAAGGTGTGAGTAGGTGCTGTGCTTTTACTATCATGGTACATACAAACAAGATTTCTACAAATTTTTGTTGAAGCTTATCAAGCTGGAAAGTTTGCAAAACTATCAGTGTTTGGACTCCACCAATGTACAGTCAGACTATTATAATATTAGTTGTACCAATGACATCACACCTAGATTCACGTGTATAATAGTTTACAAATGAACCCAAGGTTACTCCTCTGAACAGCTAAATTCCTTTCTTGCATTGCTTAATTTTAATGTTCATGTGTCCAGTAAGACGGTGGCGCCCTAACCAACAGATGATTTGTGAATAAGAAGTGGAACCAGGGAATCAGGTGAGGTAATTAATTTCACTTATGGCTTGTCCTTGTTAATTGGCTATGTTAATGTGCAGGAAGACAAAAAGGTGGTGGCTTAAGAAAGCAGGAAAGAAAATGAGAAACAGTTATTATACAAGTTATTTATACTGTATATGTGTCTTTGAGGTTCCATCAGCCAGTCAAATGTTGAATCTGATAAATAAAAACTTTAAGCTGGCAAAATTTTGTCTTCAGTCTCTCTTGCCCAGGAATATATGAACCTTCAGGGACTTTGATCAGGGATCAAAGACCAAACACTGGTGTGTATGGCAGGGTTGCGAAGAAAAAGTCACTGCTCTACAAACAGAACATCTGCAATTTGCTAAGGATCACATGAAAAAGATGGAGAATATTTTAAGACTAGATCATCTTAGGTCTAAATGAAGAATGTTCATTTTGGAGAAGGAAAACCATCACATACCAGCATAAACAACTTAATTCATCTGTAAAACATTGTGATGATAGTGTAATGGTTTGAACCTATTTGCAACCTCTGAGCCAGAATTGCTTGGCATCATTGTTTATTCTATGATTTCTGATTACCAGCCAGTTACAGATATGTAATATTGGATTGTTTTTGAATAAATAAATATTTTTGTCATATTTGTTTAATTGGTTTTCTTTATCTATCGGATAATGTTTGGGGTAAATTTTACAAAATAGAGAAAATTCTAAAGAAATCGCAGATATTACCATTATTATCACATGGGTACAAAGTTTTTTTTATTGTTACCCAATAAGATTTTTTTTTTTTTTTTAATTTGAAATTATTGTTCCAAGTTACTTGTTCTTGTCATTTATTCAAAAGTTTTGATTCAAGTGTCCACAATTATTTTCTAATTGTTTCTAACTGCTAATAATTGCTGTGGGTTTGAAAAACTAGTTTTATGCTAGTTTTGTTTTTGATAAGGAAGGTCTTACTAATCAAGTACTTGTGTAAAGTAAACTGTGTCAGGCTTGTCACCAATTGTAATTGAAATTTGTTAGGATTTTTTTGCACTTTGTACTTTTTATGCTCTGCTAACCCTGTTGTAATAATTTGCAACTATGGGCTACTTTTAGCATAAACATTGTTGCATAAACAAATAAAAGCAAAACTCATTTATGTCCAAAATGTCTAAGAAATGTCTAATGTCTATTTTTAAGTTTTTGGTTTGTGCTTTTTACTGTGACAAATTCTATTTTACAAAATGGCAGTTGTGAGGAGAGTGGAGATCAAAATGAGATATTGAAGACTTTGAGTCTGAACTGTTTATGTGCAAAAAAAAAAAAAAAAAAAAAAGGCAAATCAACACCACTTTAATACTGCCAAAAATGTACTTGAAGCCGTAGCTGAATCAAAAGTGGTAATAAATAGTTCCAGTTTGCAGCATTGCTTGCATAAACAAAGTCCTCATAAATGAGTCATAAGACAGAAACCTTTTCTGCGACTTAATGCTACGAAACATCTACACAACTTAGTATTAGTGCTTTTAAAGTGTTTGATTAAGCACAATGGCAACTCCAAAGCATAGTGGTGGACTTAAAATTGCATTGACATGTAATATGTTACATAGTCGGAGGAAAAACAGATTCTACAAACACAGCAAATCCTAAAAGCAAATGTAAAAATGTGTCTTAGACAGTTGACTGTTAAAATGTCAGCATTTAAAACAGTCCTTAAAATCTACCATAGGCTAATTGATGCAATACAGAAGATAACAGATAACAAAGTGAAATGTCTGTCTGTCACATAAACATAATTTAAATAAAAATTGCAAATAAGCCATAAGCTGTGCAGGCAGAATGACCTGATTCAGAACTTTCGATCTTTTGGAAAGAGCAGTGGAATGACAACTGTAAGAACTGGAAGACTTGACTAGTTAAAAGGATTTTAAAGGTGTTAGTAATATGTGTTTTGTTTCCTTTTGCCTAAAAATAAAGGCATTTCTTGACAGTTTACCAGCATTACCTTATCAGTGCAAATAATAAACATCATTTTAACAGCCTTGCTTTAAAAAAGCCTGTTATTCTTGATAGGAAGTACATCTTACCCTTAAGAGTGTGGGGGCATTGTTTACCTCTAATTTACAAGCTGGTAACAAGGTTAGAACAAATATCCAACAACAGAAACATGAGGAAACAAACACTACCATGCCTCAACACCTTCCTGTTTAGACTTAAACTGTTCTAGTTATATGACTTAGCAAATTACTGACACTTTAAGTTTAACATAATTTCAAATTATAGACTTTCTTGTATAATTAACAATAATGATTGAGTCCAATGTCTATATGCTATAGCAGCTTGCACTAGACAACACAAAAGAAGTTAGACAAATAAACATTTTGGACTATTGGTGTGTTATAAAAGCAGTTGAATTGGGATTGTACCTGTGTACCATACTTCTGAATTATGGTCTTTTTTTATTTAGTTATTCAAATTATGTTATTGAACAAAGAACTTGTATATCTAAGGCCGTAAACAAGAAATGTGAAACTGTGTGTGTGTGTGTGTGTGTGTGTGTGTGTGTGTGTGTGTGTGTGTGTGTGTGTGTGTGGGTGTGTGTGCGTGTGTGTGTGTGCTAATTCACCTGGCAGTAATTTAAGGTTGTTCTAGTGAAGGGACAAAGTTTAATTGAATAAATTACTGGTATTACAGGAGGGTAGAGTGCAGGGATAGTCCCAGTTAAAGTGATTTTATTTGGACTGCACCCTGCTCTGATATTTCCATCGCTACCCGATGCCTACATAAATTTGCACAATTACTGTAAATAGATGCAATGAACTATGTGCACATATGCATACATGCTTTCATAAATTGCAATGTCACAAAATACACTGGAACCCCAGCAACAATATACTGTAAATGTCTTACCACATACTGAACTGAAGGTTTTTATATAATTAACAGCTTTAGGAGGCTAAATGTAGTGAAATGACTCACTATGCTTCAAGAATCCACATGGAAAACAATTCAAAAATGGTTTAAGTGTAGTATGTAAGTGATTATTTACCAGTAGAATTAGTTTTATCGGGCATTCTGGGCATCTAAGGCTGAGTTGCGTTAGTCGGCTCCCCAATCAATAACACTATTAAACCCTAATTCATTCAGCGGGTGGCAAACTCAATTTGATTCAGCAACCCTGTTAAAAGGCAGGAAGCAATAGCACATCAAAGGAAGGCTTTGTGGTGAGAATAGCCAAACAGAGCCACTCATGCCTAGAGAATGGTGGGTTATTCATCACACCAGTACCACACAAACACACACACACACACACACACACACACACAAACCTCACACTACTGGAAAACTTAATTACAAATACATCATTCAGCTTCAACAAGCAGATATTGTTGAGCTTCAGATCTTTTTCATAGGGCGATAACAGAAGCTGCTAAAAGCTTTAACGCTTTGTCCACCTTTCTCTCTTTGCATTACAAGAGCTGTGGTGGCACTCCATGGAAAAATACACTTGAAAAGCAATAATCGGTTTTCTAGAAATGCTTTGGTATAGTTTGACAAAATCAAAACTGCATAGATTGTTGTTTCAACTGCATGCTGAGTACCATGATAGTCACACAAACACTTTTCAATTTTATTACATATGCATGCACCTCGTGGCCGATTGTGATATAATTTTGAGTGCCTTCTAAAGAGTTGTGAGATTGGCGGTGAAAATAACTGTCAAAATGTGTTTTAGAATTTAGCAATAGCAATTGCTATTCATCTGAGACTCACAGACCTTGTGCAAGCCCTTGGAAACATTCTATTAAACTTGAAATGTTGCTGACTTAATATAAATAGAAATCCAGTTTCTGAAGCCTGTAAAAACCAGTGAGAATCTATCATTTGATGGCACAGATATGCCTTTGATACGACAATGCATAAATAACATTCAACAGAATGACTAGGTCTTTAAACAATGATGCTGAATTAGAAATTGTGGATATTTTAATGTGCACACATCGTGTTATTTGTGTTTTTCGTTACTGCCATCATGAGATATTGTAGAATAAATAATGTTTTAGGTTGGATTAGTTAAAAAATAAAGTAAATGCTAAACGCACAGTAAGTGCAGTTTTGAATGGGTTTTGAGAGGGTTTTTTTTAATATTTGGCTGTCTTAGAAGGATATCTGTGCAGGTAAATATTACTGTGCAGAATTATTAGGCAACTTAATAAAAACCAAATATATACCCATTTCCCTTGTTTATTTTCACCAGGTAAACCAATAAAACAACACAACATTTAGGAA
>JAOUQT010205228.1:0-17816 GCA_025769995.1 Xyliphius kryptos
AGAGAGGAACCATCTTTGATTTGGGCAAGTTTCAGAAAAACGGTCATAACTCAAAAAGTATACATGCTAGAGCAAAATCGAAAACACTGTCTTAAAGCTTAAATATCTGTGCTTATTTTGAGATCTGGGTTGTGTTTATTGGACATAAACACTTTTGTAGGTGAGAGAGTGGTCGAGAGTAGGCGGCCATATTTGATTTGGGCAATTTCAAACTCAATTTTCTTCAATTCAATACATGTTACAAACTCCAAAAATACATAGCACAGGTGTCATAAACAAGAGCTACGCATCGGTGTTCAGCTTGAGTCTCTACGTCCAGCGGTTCGGGCCGCATTAATTGCAGAAAAGTGCTTAAGAATAATAATTTTTCAAAGCCCTCTAATAAGAATATTTCAATAGAGGGCTCTAACAAGACATGCTTTGGGGAACTAGGCCCTAATTTGCCTGATTTTCTTTGTGGGGAATTAATAATTTGCGCTCCAGCTCACCTTGTGCTAGACAACAATTAATCAAGTTTAAAGTTTTAAAGTTCATCGTTTCAAAGCTCAGTTGGATAGATTCTATCCTGAGACAATTTCCGATCAGGGTTCCATCGATGTTCCATGTCTCCATGTAACTAAACCCATATGTTTTTTATTTAGCCCTGGTAGTTATAAATTTTGGTCTAATAATTTTGATATGCTGTCAAAAATTATTGGTGCTGCCATCCAAATCTGCCCTATTATTGCAATTTTTGAGCTCTCGTCACAGGTTTATTACCCGCAAAACCCCAGTCAGACGTTACTACATTTACATCGTTGTTGGCAGGGAAGCGTATCCTTCTGTTTTGGAAATCCACCCACAAACTGATTTACTTTCTTAAATTGGGAAAAAAAATAGATTCACCTTGAGAGGGAACACTTCGAAGTTTTTTTTCCAGTTTAATTATTTTCTTTCTTATTTTGACCAGCTTCAGTCTGACAAATTTAATCCCCTTTTCCACTCCACTTCACCTCATCCCCCTTCTTTAAATTGTTATTGAAATATATATTTATAAATTTTATTGATTTTTTTAATTTAATGTTTATTTTTTTTCTAATCCTCATTTCCCCGTTTTTTTTTTGATCTGCGTTTATTTACGTACATTTTTAATGGATTTTGCAGCGCTTTATCGCTGGCTAAAAATAAATAAGAACTAACCACTCTTTGTCCTCTAAAAATATAACAGGCAGACAAATAGTATTAGAATGGTGCCATCATGCGTTAACAGACGGGATTGCATTACATTTTTTAGGATTTATTTATTAATTATAAGACTGAATTCGCGGGCCGTTTGGGATTGGACATGGACTGTGACATGCCTGCTGTAAAGGGTCCCTGTAAAGATGATTACAGTCTGTACTTTAATACCAACTCCAATCTGTACACCCTGAACCAGGAGGAGGCGCTGTAACAGGAAGTCCTGATCGTTTCATCCTCTCAGCTCGTGACACCATGGAAAGCACCTCCACCTCATACCCTGGGTCCTGGGTTTAATTTTTAGGTGGGTGGCTACCATGTTCTCATTAATATATTCTGTAAAATCAGGATGTTAACATTAACACTAAATTAATGACAGCAGCCGGGTCGCAGGACGCATGGTCGACTGCAGCAGCACGGGACTGCCATCTACTGAGCACTCACGGAACAGTTCATTCTTAGGTGATAAACTGACTTGCGGTCCTTGCTGCACTTACACACTGAGGAGTGTGTCTTCCATATGTAAGAGTGCAGTGAGTACACGGCGCTTGGGGGGCAATTAGGGTTGGGTTCCAATTAGGATTGGGGGCCTTGCTCAAGGGCCCTTTAGCCGTGCTACTTGGTGGGAACGGGAATCAAACCTTCAGGTGACAAGGCTGGTCCCTTTACCACAAGCCTACAATTGAACGTTATTACCAGTATGAGTGTATTAGGAGACACTAGGGCATCAGATTAAAGGGTACAGACCCAGTTCAGTTACAACAACCACCCTCTGCACACCTTCTGCTTTCTGTTTGGTATGGACACGATCTTCTCTATGTGCATTGTGCATGTTCTCCTCACTCTCTGGGTTTCCTATAATGTGAGTGGAGGTGTATGTGTGTGTGTGCCCTGTAAACACTGGTTTCTGTTTCCGGAATATGACTGCAGGAGGGCCTGAATTCATGCTGACGGTCTGCAGGTGTGCTTTCAGGAGAACCTGCTCAGAACTCTTCAATGAGAACAGAAGTGAAGGTAAGAATGGAAACAGTTCTGGGGCAGGTCTTCTAGGCCTTCAGCATCTCTCATCCATCAGTAGCAAAGAGAGGACACAGACAGCTCTGTGCCCCGGCTGTCCCCTGTCAGCTCTGCGTGATGAAGCACGACATGATGTCCCGCTGTTTGAGAAGTGCCACAAGGACAAGCGTGGAACCCTGACTTACTGCTGTGAGGAATAAATCACGTCCCATGATGCATCCTGAGTCTGGCAGGTGTGGGAAGGTAAAACTCTGCTGTAATGAATTACATGATGTACCTGATTTAATAATGAAATCAGAACAAAGATCCTTCAGATGCTTTAAACCAGAAAGCACAGGTTTATATTCTGATGATGTCAGCTGTTATGAGGATGCCTCAGTTCAGCTGCAATGTTCATAGATACAATGGGGCCAAAAGTATTTATTGAGCCACATGTTCTCCTATTTGGAAAGCTGAGAGGTCTGTAATTTTCATCATAGATACGCTTCAACTCTGAGAGACAAGATGAGAAAAACATCACATTGTTGGATTTTTAAAGATATTATGGTGGAAAATAAGTATATGGACACCCACAAACAAGCAGGATTTCGACACCTGTTTGTCCTTGTTATCTGTATAAAAGACACCTGTCCTCAAACAGTTAAGATTCCAAACTCATCCATGTGCAAGGCCAAAGAGCTGTGGAAGGACACCAGGAAGAAAACTGTAGGGCTGCAGCATGCTGGGAAGGGTGAATCTACAAGAGGCAAGCAGTGTGGTGTAAAGAAATCACCTGTGGGAGCAAATGTATTAAAATACAAGACCATTGTTAATCTCCCTTGATCTGGGGGGCAAGATCCTATCCCGTGGGGTCCAAATGATCATGAGAACGGTGAGCAAATATCCCTGAACTACACAGAGGGACCTACTGTGAGCACAGAGAGTTTTGACCAAAGTAACAAAGGCTACCATCAGTAACACACTATGCCCTGAGGGACTCCCATCCTGAAGTGCCAGGCGTGTCAAACGCTAAAGCTCGGACATATCCAGCCCATGTTTTTTTTTTTTTATAAATTAGCTTCTTTAAAAATCCTACAAGACCTCTCACATCTTTCTAAATAGGAGAACATGCCCAATAGGTATACTGACTGAAAATTTTTTGGCCCGAAGGTTCTATCTAAACAAACCACGATCAAAAATCCAAATAAAAAACTGCTGATGTGTCTGCGATGGAGGCTGGTGCTCATGATCTCCATCGTGATGTGACGGGAGGTAAATAACTGAACAGCACATTAATTCCTGCCGTTTCTTTGGGATTTGGCATGTGTTGAGCGGTAAAGCCGTGATGGAGCAATTTGCAAATGGTCCCGGCAGCGGTCCAGATCTGCCAGCGTCGATGTCATACGAAGGACACACCACTGCTCTGAAATCATATCTCATTTTGGACTTTTCCACTCAGTCTTATTTATATCCAGAATCAATACAATGTTAATCATATGATTTGATGAGGTGGATCCTGATCCTGCGCTGGGCACGAGGGCCGAAATGTACTGTTACTGAGGGCATGGAGGATGATCCATTACTCCCAAACAAAAGAGCCGGGTACTTAAACATGAGGGCTGTGTACAAATCCCCATGGATGTGACATCATTTTACTGTTTATCTAAAACGTTTCCTAATTAAGTAATTTTACTTAAAAATGTTTCAAGGGGCTTGACTGTGAGGCAGTATTATCTACAAAGGTCACAGAATTAATTCATTTAAAACACATTTGTAATGGGATGGTGTACTAGAAGGTTTGGTTTGGTTTGGGTTTTCACTAGATGGCGCTCTGATGTTCAGGTGGCTGATTAAGAATGAGTAATGTAACATCAGATCTGTGCGGTGCCTCGCAACCCCCCCACCAACTCCACATCGCTAGTCCACCTTCCACCTCGTCCTCCCCAACTCCACTTCTCTCCTCACTTCCTTATCACAACCTTGCTCCTTCACCTCCCGTCTCACTCCTCCACCTCCACCACCTGCTTCGCCCCCCCCCCTCAACTCCACCTCCTACCTCACTCCATTATCTCAACCTCACCTTGCCCACCACCACCTACCTTGCCCCCCACAACTACACCTCCCACCTCGCTCCTACTCCTACCCCTCACCTCCCAATGGGAAAAAACAGAGAAAATGGGAAAAGCCTAAGACTCATATGGCAATCAAATGGTTCCTATGTTCTAGGAACACTAAGGTCCCCTTACCTTTAAACCACTAAAAATCTGAGCGCTGAGTGGTGTATGGAGATTGGGTTGGGTGTTTATCAGATGCTGCAGGTGGTTCACTGGACATTTAAATGTCCTCCATCATCTCCATACAGATAAATAAAGATCAGGATACGGCGAGGAACATGTCAGCTGTTATGTTACCGAGGTTATCATGCAGCACTCTGTCATTTCAGGGTCGAGATGCCACGCGCCTCCATAAAATACCCTCAGGTCTTCTGCAGGATCAGAGGATGATGGAGAGGGAAAACTCAGAGTAAAGTTTAAACACCTGCCGGCCCACGGATGAAATCATTACGGCCCGGTGCTGACGGGACAGGAACCGGGCCTGAAGCCAAAGAGACCCGGTGATGTATGAGCACAATTACCTCCCTCTGACAGTCTCTCTCTCTCTCTCTCTCTCTCTCTCTCTCTCTCTCACACTGTGGCTCCTCAGTTTTACTTTAACGTAACTGCTATTGATGGAATGTGCAGTATCACCTGTGCTGTGTGTGAGTGTAGTTGCCATGGTGCAGTGTTGTGACGTCACTGTCAGACGTTCCACCAATCACAGTGCAGGATTGTACCGGTATCTTCTAAATCCATCAGTCAGGAACACATGGTTAGGAACTCATGATTATTTTCGGGTTAATACTGCCATCTTCAGGAAGTGAGCAGTAACTGCAGCTACACGGCTCAAAAACATCAGACAGAACTTTTTTAAAAATATGGATTTATTTTCCTTATAAAAGTGTTAACACCACACCTGAACACACACACACCGCACTGATGAACACACACACTTTACCCAGAATTCACCGAATGAAGACACCACACACAATTCAGGGGCTTCTTCTTATGCTGCCGGGACAATGACATCACAATGCACTTCAAAGAATGGAAATAAAAAGTATTACATTAGTATCTACGGATGGAGAGAACATACAAAAGAATAGCATTGAGTCACATCAGGGGATTCACCACATTAATCACGAATGGTGGCTCTGGATCCAGCATCAATAATTATAGATCAATAATAAATAGACATGTACAGATTCGTTTAGGTAAATATTTAGAAATTTGAAAAAGCAAAAGTCAGATTTTTTTTGGTGAGATGAAGGAGCGTTGAAGGATACATTCTTATTCGTCATTCTTATCGTTTCTTTTAGCAAAAATAAATAATAATATAAAATTAAAGGTTTTACATGGAGGGGTGGGATGGGTGTCTTCTTTAAACGTCCTCTGTCCTGTTGAGTCCAGGACTTTTACTTCATCCAATTAATAAAATGCAGCCCATAATAAGAGTCTCTCGTCTGTCATCTACATTCTATTTCAGTCTTTGAGGTAAAACACTGTTCATTTGATTTTTTATTCTTAATTCTCCTCTACCTTAAAATGTTAAACTTCATAAAAAATAAAATGTTAACTAATTTGAGTTAACATTTAAAATTGAGTGTTGGATTACAAAAATAAAAGCAGATTTATAACAAAAGGATTTAAATGTATATGCATACAATAAGTTTCTTTTTTCTATTGGGCTCCTGCAGTTCTCTCACAGAGAAACGATTTAAATACAACTTTTTTTGCAAATGTTTGATTTATTAAATTTTTAGTTTTTTTGCACAAACCAAGTTTATGGTGTTGTATTAGATTCTGTGATTTGAATTTAAACCTTTAGGAGAACATGAACAGAACACTGATTTCGGTGCTCCGTACTGAGTTCTCTGTGTTCTCTGCAGCAGATTCAGCTGAATGGAACTCGAACACAGATCTGTACGGGGTACAGTTACAGACAGGAATGGAATGTTCAAAGTTAATCTGTTGGTGAATCAGTCCTCAGTCCACGTTGCCCTGGTTTCAGACCTGAACCATCCTCTATCTTCAAAAGGTTCCAGTGTTCCTGTTCCCATACCTGCAGCTGCTGCTCCTGATGTGAGGCGTTAAGTTCAGATCAGAGGGCAGCAGTGACAATGTGGATGTTCTGAGGATCTAATGAAGGTTTCTGATCTAGACTAAAAGTCCCATCTTTTCTGTACATTTATTTCCCTGAGCTCTAGCTCAGCGGTTACTCGGAGTGGAATGTCGGGGTCATCTATGAAACTTCAGATCAGTCACATGGTTCCTTTAATAACTGCACACCAAGAAACCAATGAGTGCAATGACCTCACAGATTCTGTTTCTTTAAAAATAAAGGAGTGCAGTTTAGCAGCACGAGCACAATGTTATCGGTTCTCTCCCTCTCTCTCTCTCTCACACACACACACACACACACACACACACACACACGCCGTTCATCACACAGAGCAGGTTTTGTGCGTTCGAATGGTATGATGGGAGGTGAAGCTCAATGAGAGCTGTGTGAGATGGACAGGACTTCTTGGCAGAGACTGATGCAGTTAGAGATCTTGAGTTCTCTGATCACTGATGGTCCTTGATCAAATTCCCACTTCAGCAGAAGGGAGCGCCATGTTATTTTATGGCTTGTATGGTTCATGGGTCCATTAAACAGCAAGGAGACGTTCACATGACAGGAAAGGGAAACCTGCTGGAATGTAACGAGGGACCATGGGGGGTAACCCATATCTCCACCGTATCTTTGACTGGTTCCTCAGGTACGACAGGGAAACAGGTGCAGCGTAGAGGTATCACTGGGCTTATCCTGTCTGATGCTGCAGCACATCAGAACCTCAGATTGATGAACATGCTTCTGAACGTGAAGCACAGAGACGTACAGGGACCACGTTTCACCGCTGGGTGGAACAGAAAACTGAAACAGATTCATGATAGAAATCAGTCACATTCCATTACCCATGACAGTTTGGGGAAGGCCTTTTCTTGTTGTAACAATACTGTGTTGTGCTTTTTTTTTTTTGTGATGGAGATCGAAGCACAAAATCCTAAATTTGTAATTTAAAGATTTAATCTGTAATCTATCTTAATTGGGTTTTAATCAAGGTTTTAAATGAATCTGTTTTTATTAAATGATGAAACAATGCCCTCTGATGCAGGTGTACTGGAGGAGCCCGCAGGGGGAGGGGGGAGGGTGGAGATGTTAATGCCACCTTCTGTGGCAGTGCGGTACTGAATCATTAGATTGGATTTCTAATTGATCATGTTTATGGTTCCTTCTGTAGATCAAAGACACGATCAGATAATGGCATCAGTTTTAATTGAAATGCCCCCCCCCCCTTTATCCCCTTGGTGGAGGTTTTGAGTGCAGGTACGTGAACAGTGCACAGGTTGATGGTGGATGTTACTTGGAGAACTTTTTGAGTAACTTCTTTCCTTTGGAGATGAGTCCCTTTTTCTTTTTCAGGTCTCGAGGGCCCCTGGCTGGGCTGAGGGACCGCATGGGTCCCACCGGAAGCAGGGGGCGCACAGTGGGGGATGGCGGTCTTCCCGGGGCAGGTGCTGGCATGGTGTTCTCCACAGGAACCTATCGAGAGAACCATTATGAGGAGTAAAGAAGGAGAGAGTGATGGAGGTCAGACTTTAGATCAGAACTTCATAATCTGTGCTGGGATCCAGAGTGATCCTGTCATATGAATTGGGGGGATGGAGGGGTACTTTGGAAAGTCTAACATGGCTGAACTTTTTTAACATAAAAACTGTTTTTATACAGACTACATTTCATTTTCACTTTTGAAAAAACTAAATATACACTATCGCTTAAAAGTTTGGGATCAAGGTGGATGGTGGAGGAGTGAGGTTGAGATGGTGGAGGAGTGAGGTGGTGGAGGAGCAATGTTGAGATAAGGAAGGGAGGAGGAGTTGGGGCGTGTTTTTAAAGGAAACACACTTAAGATTATGAAATAAAGCAAGACTAAGCATTCTAGCTGTTAAATGTTCAAAGTAATCTGATGCGATTTCACCCCATGCTCCCTGTAGCATCTTCCACAACATGGATTTGCCTCAATGCAGTCTTCCTCTGTATCATACAGTCAAACTGCTCGCACAACAGCTTAATAGGGTTCAGATCCGGAGACTACTGGCTACTCCATTACAGTCAGAATTCCGGCTGACTCCTTATTTCTTAAATATTGCATACTCAATTTGGAGGTGTGATTGGGGTCATTATCCTGTTTTAGGATAAAATTGGCCCCAATCAAGCACGGTCCACAGGGTATAGCAATATTGCAAAATCTTGTGGTAGCCTTCTTTCTTTAAGATTCCTTACACTCTGTATAAATCTCCTATTTTACCACCTCCAAAGCATCCCCAGACCACCATACTGCCACCACCATGCTCGACAGATGGCATTAAGCATTGTCATGCATCTTTAAGATGGTTCTGCACCTCACAAATGTTCTTCAGTTTGATTCAAAGACCACAAACTTGGACTCATCTGTCCACAACACCCTCTTCCAAATCTTCCAGTGTCCAATGTTTTTTTTTTTTTTACTGGCCAGTGTGAGGTTTGGCATTTTCTTGGCAATTCTGCCATGAAATCCAGCATCCTGAAGATGCCTCTTGACCGTTGATGCAGACACTGGTGTTTGATGGGTTCCATTTAGTGCAGCTGTCAGTTGACAAGCTTGTGAGGTGTCTTTTTCTCTCAAACTGCACACTCTAAAATATTAATCTTCTTGCAAAGTTCTGCATCGAGGCCTCACACTCCTTTTTTTGTCCTTGTTAGAGCCTGTGAGCCTTTGTGTTACTCTTTGAAGGGAGTAGTTAACAGCATGGTAAAATATTTTCAGTTTCTTGGCAATATCTCTCATTGAGGAGCCTTCCTTCCTTAACCAACAATCATCTAATACACTTAAATTAATTGTGAAATGGACAAGATTGTTTGTGAATTGCATGACATTGTGTTTTTCTTTCAAAAAAAAAGGGAAATTTGCAAGTGATCCTAATCTTTTGAGCGGCTGTGTATAAATTTAAAAGTTAGTTTTTTGTATAAAATGCAGACGCATCTCTTCTAGGGTTGCCACCTTTTAGAAATTAAAATAAGGGAGGCCAACGACAGTGTCTCTGGGCCATGACCACCATGAGGCCGACTCCATTTCGGCCTCTGCCTTTGTAATCAAGACGAAGATGGATAGTCACAAGCCATCAAACAAAGCTGAACAGCTTGAATTTTTGCGCCAGGAGTGGTATAAGGTCACCCAAAAGCAATGTGATAGATTGGTGAATGCCGAGACTGTGCCTGAAAGCTGTTTTAAAAATCAACATTGGTATTGTTGTTTCTAAAAAAATTGGAACTTTGCATTATTTGTGGTCGAAAAGCACTGCAACGTTTTCTTTATTTTGAACAATTCTCGTTTAAATTTTTGCTCGGAATTCCAGAGACATGTTGTCAGTATTTTATAGAATAAATGACCAATGTTTAATTTACTTAACTTAAACATATACCTATAAAGAGTAAAATCAAAGAAAGTGATCATTTTACAGTGCTCTTTCCCCCCAGAGCTGTATATTAAGGCAATAAGGCACAAAAAGGGCATGCATTATTGTAAACAATCCACGGGAAAGAGGTGTTATTGGGCTCAACGAGCAAGTGGAGTACACTTACACCTTACTGTACATTACAGTTACAACGGTTACACACTAGAATACAAAAAAATGCTTGATTCATAAATGCGCTGACTGAAAGCAAAATCGCTAATAAAATCACCTTCCACTACATCATTTTTAAAATGAACCCTGACGCAAGTAAGATTTGCGGTTTCTTTAACAATTGAATACTGCCATCTAGTGGCAAAATTTCACAAAGCAGTTTATTGAAAAACTTCAGAAAAACAGTATATTTTATATTGCGCATTTATACGAATGGAAATCGGTCAGAGGTCCGGTTTAGCAGCTCAGCCAATTGGATTTAAGGACTAGAACAACCCGTTTATAAAAGAATATAAAGAATAAAGGTTTTTCTTGCCCAGCGATAGATTGGCGCCCTGTCCTGGGTGTATTTGCTTAGTGCCTGAGATGTTCTCCCCTGGATGGGCATGTTGACCCTAGTAGAGGATTAAATAGAAGATAATGGATGAATGAAAAACGTTTGTTGATTTCCGGGTCTAAATTGACAACAGACATAAACAGACATGTTTATTAAACATTTCTAAAATTGGGTAAAGGGTACGTTCTGTAATGGTTCTATACCGCAATATTTATTTGCCATTTACAGGACGATTCCGTATTTTACAGGATGGGTGGAAGTAGTCTCTTCTGTCGCTGTAATTTTCTCAGGTCCAGGTGACCTCAACCAGCTGAAGTACTGAATCAGGATTAATATCAGGTTTTAAAGGTCATCGATTAAAGGTAATGTTTTAATGTGGCGACACATTAAATCTATTTCATTTAATGCTGCACTGCAGAGTCTCATCTCCATTTAATAATCAAAAAGTTTACTTAATAATAAACTTAAGTTAACTTAATAATTAACTGCTTTTGGGTGAACTTTATATTAAAAAATACATTTTTAATGCTGAAGATTTATCATTTTATATTTTGCCATCTGTATTGAAATATTTTTAATGAATTAATCCTGTCTGATAATCCACAGAGTGATTTGGACTTTAGATGCAGGACTGATCCTGCTGTGATGTAGAACAAACCAACATCCTCTGAATCTTTTCTGCCAGACGGCGGTTGGGGGTTGGGAGGGAAAGGGGGATGCAGCGATGTTGTTCTCAGCGACACCCACAAATCAAACAGGAAATTAAAAAAGCAGAACAAAACGAGACAGGACACACAAACGGACACGGACGCACCACCAGCACGGCGGCAAAGGCGTAGGCTTCACTGCTGCTCTCACTTTATTGGATTAGAATTCTTTACTGTGTGCGTGTGTGTGCGTGCGTATGTGTGCGTGTGCAGGGAAGACAATAGGACGACGTGCAGACGCTCATGAGATCCGAAACCTTTTTTTTTTCCTCAGATGACTGTTTATGCATCATAGAAAAAGAAACAAAGCCTTTTGATTGGACAGGACACTCCACCTATCAGCTCCTCTGTACAGATGATGAGGTTGAAAGATTAGCTCATGCGTTAATTAGGCTCATTCTCGTTCCGCTGCCGGAATCAGGAATGTTCAGTTTGGGTCCCAGTGTCTGTCTCTCTGTACTGTGTCACCTCACAGCTGGCTTTGCTTCTTCCTTTTCCAAAAGCGGCAGCATGATTGCACGTTCAGCAACAGCAGCCCCAGCAGCAGCAGCACCACCACCAGCACGACCAGCACACAAAACAGACAAGCACGAGAAAGACACACAGACGACGGGCGGAGTGGACGCAACTCAAACGGAGGATGGATGGATACGGGGCTTAGCGCTGAGAGCGGCGATGGTGTACCCGTTTGGACTCCGGGCGAGGCGTGGGCACCGGGGCGAGATCGTCCTGCTCGTGGTGGGATGGTGTCTCGGTGAGATACACCTCCACATCGTCAGGCACTTCTTCAAGAAAGTTGGAAGGAACCAAACCTCTGTGTCCGTTCATCTCACCCTGTGGAACAGACAAAGGGGATCAGACACCGCCGCCTCGGAGCTTCACTCCCCCTCCACACGCTGCAGCACAGTGTTATAGGGTCACCAGGTCACTTACATAATAAAATCCATCCTCATCAATCTCCCCAAATACTGCGATGATGTCACCAGCACAGAAGGTCAGCTCTGCCTGGAACACATACACACACACATGGTACACACACATTACAACCTGCTTGACCTGTGTGAGAGTGTGTGGTGATTGTGTGTACCTCTACGTCAGCATTAGGTGAACTCTCTCGGGGGTCGTAATCATAAAGCGCCACCATTCTTCGGGTAGCAACCTGGTGACGACCACCTTTTCTGTTCTGCTCTGTAAACAAATTATGTACTGTAATATAAAATATGAATATTCCTACAGACATGCTCCAAGATACTGATGGGAGTGTGTGTGTGGGGGGGTTTCTCTGAGGTGGTACCTATCCGATCGACGGGGGTGTTGAGGGGGAGGAAGCCCTGCTTTATTAGCTGATCCATCGTCTCTTCGTCCTCGGCCTGAATCTCTGACACCATGTTGCATGGAATGAGCCCCGAGCGGCCGCGAATCTGCCCCCTGTAAAACCCGTCTGTGTCCTTATCCCCATACACCTGAGGAGGAGAAGGAATGACTCACCTGGAAACTTGATTCAGGTTTTTAAATAAGAACTTAAAACTTATCATCATCCCTCACTTTAATGATCTGCCCTTCCTTAAACGGCAGCTCCTCGTCTGCAGCGTCCGGGTTCGGGGACATGGACAGAGGGTCGTAGTCAAACAAAGCCACGAAAACACGGAACAGGTCTTCTGACTCAGACTCATCGTAGTAGTGCGGCGGAGAGGTTCTCCGTCCTCGTTCCCTCTGAGGTCCTGATACAGAAAAAAAGACCACCTTCAGCTCACTGAGCCGGACCCCGGAGGTTCCAGAACTGACCCGTTTCATGTAAGACTGCGCTTGTTGTTCTAAAGGAAGAAGCGTCATGAAGAGCAGAGTGCCATCTGTGGGAGAAACGCTAAGATCATGATCAGTACTACAGTTAGAAACTCTGGCTGACCTTCCCTAAACTGTTGGCACTCGTCCAGCAGTGTGGTGTAAAACCGGAGCGGCCCTGTAGTGAGATCACCGCGGTAACAGGTTATGTTTTTAGCCTTTTCATGCGAAGCCTCTTACATCCTGGGACTGAGCCAGTGAGGACTTGGCAGATTTACCCAGCATGCATTCTGATGCCAAGTGTAGAACCTACCTGTAGACCACCCGTCGCTTTTACCCGCGGTATCATGCACATCCAGTGTAAAAGTACGGGTGGGGGAGGCAGGCATCTCATGAGCGCGTGAGGGAAGTCATTCTCAGTGCAGGCCTCATATACTCAGCTCTTCTGGTTGGGGGGGGGATTTTTTTGGGCAATCCCGTTCTCATGCGGTTTATTTTAAGACCAGCCCTTTCTCAGCCTCGGTCAGAGGGAGGCACCATGATGCGCCGTGTCACGTACCATAGCGAGGCCGAGGGGCACCGTGCCTCGGGGGGCACCGTGTCCGGTGGCAGGCTACACTGCCACAGTGAGCATCCTCATTGAGTGGAGAGAGGTTCCCCTCACTGTTACACTCGGTGGTTATCTCTGAGAAAAACACCAATCACACAGCAGTTACACACAGCCGGCGCCCCTATC
Source organism: Xyliphius kryptos (assembly GCA_025769995.1). Classification (NCBI taxonomy): domain Eukaryota; kingdom Metazoa; phylum Chordata; class Actinopteri; order Siluriformes; family Aspredinidae; genus Xyliphius; species Xyliphius kryptos. The sequence continues at coordinate 13,582 of JAOUQT010205228.1, forward strand.
CCTGAGAGACGTTAACACAACACCTCACTTCAGAACGACAACATCCACAGAACCGTCGTTCCTGCAGACTAAAGACAAACTGAAGGAAACCTTGTGGAAACCCTCACAGACACTGGGAGAACATGCAAACTCCACACTGGTAAATACAGACTTGAAACATATTTCACGTTAAAAAATCTATGAGTTTAAGTGAAGTGAAGGGCAAGTCTGAGGTCGTTAGCGTGTGATGTCACTGGTGGAATGCAGTGAATAACTGGTGGAATGTGCTGTGAAACAGCGGCGATGACCGATTCAGACTGTGAATGTTTCAATGCTGTTTTTCAGATTCATAAGATATTTTTCTAATAGATAAAGAAAATGAATAAGCAGTGACTGTGGAGGGTGCTGTCTTTAATAACAACATTCAGCCATTTAGATTTGAGGCTAAGGCAGAAAAGACCACCAGAGGGCAGCAAAGCACAACCTGAGCCTATCATCAGACCTGGGAATTCTGACTGGACGGCAGCGGGCACTTAAACACCTCTCGTGAACTTCTTTACATGCGAGAGAGAGAGAAAAATGATTATTTCGATTCTTCTGTATGTTCCAGATGTACAGTGGAATTGACAAGGCTTTTTATATGTCTACACACCAAAAAGTAATCTTTGGGTCATTTGTGCACTGTACACTGAATCACTGCAGCCCAAAACCACATTTTTTTTTTGCACATTTAATTAATCAGGTTTAACTTCTTGGCTTGTTCTCTGCCATCAACTCTAAATTTGAAGGAAAAAAATTCTAACTATCAATAGTCACAAGTTAGGAATGTTACTTATGTATTTTATTATTTTTAATTTGATGGTGTGTAGAATTTAAATTAATTCTATGTTGGTTTTACAGGTGAATTCTTTGCTGTGAGCATGTTCTCCTGCATGTCTGTCAGACCGATGAGTTCACAGCTCATGGAGAGGTAACAACGTTACACTCTGCCCTTTACCCGTTTTGTTATTACCTCCTCAGACCGGTGGCACCTCCATGGCCCACACATGGGTTCTCCTGAGAACAGTATATTAGAACCCTGTAGCACTTCAAAGCATGAGAGTAAAAAAAGATGGTGAAAAAAAAGATTGAAGGAACACATTAGTAAAGCACAGGGGTTTACAGTAGTTAACTAACCAATAGACGGAACCACAAGAGGCCTGCGCTGGGGGTGGGGACCTCCACGAGCCGGCCGGCGAACTGAGTCCCGTTCCATCCTCCCTGAAGCTGAAACGTTCCCTCCGACCTGTTGGAGAAAAAAAACACCAGCTCAATCAATGTTCTGATATTAATAACTGAGGAACCGATTATTTAAACAATGTTCAGGGTGTGTGGTACCTCAGTGGTTAGGGTGTTGGGCTAGCAATCTAAAGGTCGTGGGTTCAAATCCCAGGTCCACTGAAGTTACCAATTTGGGTCCTTAATCAAGGCCCTTAGTCCTCATTGTTCCAGGGATTCTATGTGTAACCCTGTGTTTTGACCCCAGCTATGAAGTGGGATACTTGTAAGTCACGTTGGATTGAAGTGTTCTACTAAATGACCAAATGTAAACAGATTGTTATTATAAATGTAAAAAAACACATAAAAACTGTCACTGCAGCTGGTACGTCAGAGGGCACTCTGCAACTAAACTGTTCATATTGCAAGCCAACACACAGCATTCAGTAATGTTCAGAAGTAACAGGTGCTTGAGTGTATGAGGTGTGCTGCTTTTTTACTTTTTATACTTTATTATTTTATTATTCAGCTGATGTCCGCAGCCGCCAATCCTTACCTTAAGAGCACTGTGTGAATTGCGCCGTCGTCCTTCATCCAGCTGCATTTCAGAGTACAGGTCCTCCTCGTCCTCCTCCATGATATCGGACAGGTCCGATCCGCGGCTGCTCTCGGTCTGGTACTCCTCACTGTGACTGTATTGAGTCTGACGTATGACACAATCATGAACGCTCATTACAGCACGGCTATACAATCCTGAACTCAGCCATGTGGCTTGGGCTAATGTATGTTTTTAAGTTTGTGGAAACAGTTTGGGGAAGGCGCCTTTTGTGTAGGACAATGGGTGTAAATATTCTGACTCTGAAAGCAGAAGCTACTGAAGATAGTTCAGTAAAGGAAACAGAGAAGCCCTATCAGAGGTAAAGCATGGGGTGATTTGGTCATACCTGCCTGCCCAGCTCGGAACCCCTGAGGAAATCATCCACTGATGCCCCTCTTCTATGCATCTGATAGCCTTCCTCATCATCCTCATCTGAGTTATGAGAGTGGAAGCCCTGACTCCTCCTCTCCATCTTCACACGGATACATTCCGTCAGAATCGTGTGATGTAAGATATGAAACATCATTAGCATTTCCTCAGTTCTGAATATTCAGTTGTATGAGACATAGCCCCGCCCATTTGTGTCAGCAGGAGGCAGATGAGCGGTTCTGTTGGTTGTAGATGATGTTTGGATAATAAACTTTCATTTGTCCCCTCTTTACTGAGGGCTATAACATCATATTGGAACACAGCCCGAGCTGGCGGTGTGGTTTAGATGGTGACTCTTACCCCTCCACTCTCTGCAGCAACTCGTTGTGCGGCCTCGCGTGCAATGGCCTTGGCCATGTTGTCGGGTATGAGGGTTCCTCTGGGTTGTGGCAGGATCCTCTGTGGAGAAGGAGAGCGGCGGTTGGGGCACAGTGGAGCCTCCAGGGTGTGTCCGTGTGGCGCGGCGGGCGGCAGGCCAGATGGAGAGCACATTGGCTCCCACGGCTGAGGAGGACAACTGGCGGGGTGAAGCATGCCCGCCGTCTGCTCTTTGGTTTCCAGTTCTCGGGCACTTGGCGGTCTCTGTGGCTGAGGGAGGGACAGCTGGGGTATATGGGGTTGGGGCATGGGGATGGTGGGTTGAGGGATGGGAATGGTGGACTGTAGCTGGGGAAATGGGTGGGTGGGGTGAGCTGAAAGCTGTGGTGGGGAGGGCTGGGTGGGATGAAGTATCTGATGAGGTTGCAGATGGACAGGTGGTTGATTTGTGCGAACGGGAACCAGTTGGAGGTGGGCGCCTGGTTCTGGACTGGCATGAGATGGATGAGGTTGCATTGGAGGTGGGAGTGCAGGGTGTGGTGGATGGGCCTGAAGCGGTGGGTGTGGATGGCTGGGCTGAATGTGGAGGGGAGTGGGCACCAGCAAGTTGTTGGGAATGGCGGCAACATGCGAGTCCTGCGATTCACCCTGTGCTGATAAAGTTCTGACCACCACCTCCCGTGCCTCCAGACCCTGCAGACGGCCAAGGTCCACCGTGGCATAGTCTGCCAGCGGGTACAGAACCTCGGCGATCTGAAACCAAACAACATTTATTTAATGAGTGTCGTATCTAACGGGTTAATCAGTTCTTGGCAGCAAACACACGTTGGCAGGAAACCTGTGAAATAAATTATGGCGAGCAGCATCGATATTTTCTCAGAGAATTGATCTGAGTTTAAAAATCAATTTTACACCTTCATTACATTTACTTACTGACTTCCTTTTTTTCCGATAAGCTGTAAGTTCATAAATCCATCACACGCTTCCAAGGGAAGATGGTTTTACACGTGTGCGTTTAAAGTAAAACAGCTAAAAATTAAGACCCAAGGTTTGAAACTGTAAAAAAAAAAAGACCTCACAGCCAGTTCTGCTTTAAACGTACATTCTGTTATTTCTCTAAATAAATATATTCATTATCTGCTTTATGTTAATTACATTTTATTTATTTATTCATTCATTTATTATCTGCTGCTTAATCCTATACGAGGGTTGCAGAGTTTCCCCTCCCCATCCGGGGGAGAATGTCCCGGGCACTGGGCATATACACCCAGGACAGGGCGCCGATCTATCGCTGGGGCAATAGGGGTATAGGGGCAATTTAGAGAAGTCAATTTACCTTGAATCCATATTTTTGTGATGTGGGAGGAAACTGGAGAACTCGGAGAAAAACCACGCGGACATGGGAAGAACACAGAAAGTCAACCCAGATTGGGATTCGAACCAGGATTCCCTAGCGCTGAGAGGCGATTGTGTTAACCCACTAAGCCAAAGTGCTACCCATAACTCAAAACATTTACTGCTAAATAAAAAACTGGATATGAGAGACCTACCGACCGCATATCTACTGACCAGTAATCACCAAGGACCAACATACATCTAACACAATATACTGTACTTCAGTACGTCTCAGACGCACCCTCCCACCACCGCCCCC
>JAOUQT010205436.1:0-17813 GCA_025769995.1 Xyliphius kryptos
TGGGTTGTTACTGACATCTGGTGAAAATTTTATGTCAATAGCACCTCTAGAAATATATTTACTGAAAAAAATGGTGATGTGTTCAATACTTATTTCACCCGCTGTATATAGTGTGTGTGCCCATCGATAAATTGGCACATTGTCGTGGGTTTATCTGCCCAGCGCCTGAGACATTCTTCCCTGCATGAGTATGGAAAAACACCTTGAGACCCCAGTAAAAGTTATGATAATGAAAGATAATGGATGGATGGATTAAACACTGTCTACATTCCTAAAACTACAAAATATTAACAACATATATAGCGCAAAATATCACAATATAGTGAAAACTCTGATACAGAATCAAATATATTAAAAAAAAAAGAGGAAATAAAACAATGCAATATAGCTGCGAAAAATTAACTGTGATACAAATAGGGATGACTGGATGAAAGGAAGGACACTGCTTTAAAGCATTTGATAAAAATGCTCGTGAATAAAAATCTGATACAACCCAGTCCTTAATTCTCACTTGGCTTAAGTGGGTCTTTGAGAGGAAGGGTTTGTCCATAATCTTTTAGGAAGGGTTTGTTAATTGAAATTGTGTTTGGACTACCTAATTCTAAAAACATAATAATTTTTAACTTCTTTTTTTTTTTTTTACTATATGTTAATTAACTTTTTAATCTGCTTAAAAATTGTAACCTCCTTAACGGAGTGGTTCTATCAACAGTGATTATGAACTTTTTGGAATGTGCATGAAATTCAAAATTTGTTTCTATTTAACAAACAGAATTGGGTTAATCAGGATGAATGTTTTTTTTTTGTATATGTTTGTCTGTTAAAAAGAGGCAAATTAACAACTTACTTTTGAACTTTTAGAAATATTCCCAACTTTTTAAAAGTTTGCTCCTATTTTCATCATCCTGATATTCCCCAACTGTATAGCAATAAACAAATGCAATATTTGCAAAAAAAAAAAAAAAAAAAATGTGTACAAAGAAGTCTTAGATCTTTGAGTTCAGCTCAGCACATTCAATCAATCTCCTTCTTAGCATAGCAGCATACGCAACATTAACACTATTTCATTTGAATATGTCTATGAATTCGGGGTGAAATAAACACTTTTAACATCTCAGTGTTAAATACGTAAAGTGAGAACTGTTAAGCACAGAAGGTGGAGCTCTAATACAAATCACTGTCTTACCCAAACATTTAGTCTCTACTCCACTCCAGAGGCCATTAGCTTGACACTCCCTAACGTGGGAGCCCACCAGTGTGTAGCCAGTGTTGCACATGAAGATTGCAGTGGCACCAAAAGTTGTCAGCGTGCCCATTTTCTTGCCATTAGGAGGTGACGGCAACTCCCCACAGGAGATAACTGCAAATCACACAGGCGAGCTAAAACATTTCACACTCAAAAAGCTACCTAATGATAAGAGCAAACCACTTTTTCTACCTTTGAACAACTCAACTCTAAACGCATCTAAACTGATTGATTTGCTGAACATTTCAGAATGTGTAAACATATTAAACAACAGCAGTGTCTTAACTTTTAATTATGGAAAACCCATTTTTGATGGTTTGGTCATTGGTGAGTTATACACCCAGTGCTTTTAAAGGAAATAAAGGGATGGTCAGATATTATGTCTGGGTGGACTGAGAATGATCAATTGCCAGTAAACCAAATTCATAGGGTTGAACTTCTGCAACTTTCACCAATATTTTGCAGACATAACTTTTTGATTAAGCTTGATCAGGTTTTATGCTGTTAACTAATTAATTATCATAAGCTATTATTAAGGCAAATTATTCTTATAATTGTGTACTTACTCTTGCAGGATAACTTTTCTTCCAGTCCTTCCCAGGTTGCATTTGCTAAGCACTTAGTTGTTCTCTGCCCTCCAAGATAGTAGCCTGGAATGCAGCTTAGCATGATTTGAGCACCAAGCTCATTCGGTGAACCAGAGATTAGATGCCATATCATGTTTTCTGACAATGTACTCTCAATGTTGGGACACTGAACCGCTGGAAAGAAGTAATGCATTAAGAGAAAGTCTTTACTCAGAAATTGAAAATGAAAATAAGCAGACGTAAACAATATTTTAAATGTACTATATTCCGATGCTATCTTTATAAAATTAAAATACATTTAGAGAACACCATTGCATTTAGTTCATCAGGTGTTAACTAAGAAACTTGGGCATGTCTTTGGCTTGTAAACCTTGTGAAAAGTGTTTTAAATGAATGATTTTTATATGAAAATGTTATTTAAAATGACATTATATGGCCTGTAATTCATTAAACAACTTGACCTGATATAAATCATACAAGAGTGAAATACATCATAAGTATGCTTTTTGTTAGTTCTATTAAAAATATATAGCATCAAAGCATCCTTTCTTTATTTAAGGTCAAACTAAGCTCTTAAAAGTTCACTGAATAGTACCAATAGTTCACTGAACAGTACCTTGTAGGTACTGTAGGTACTGCCAGGTTTCTTTAGAAAAAAAACAAAACAAAACACTTTTTTTTCATAAAAGTTCATAAAAACACCATCCCAGCTGTAAAACACGGTGGTTGTATTATCATAGTTCGGGTCTGTTTGAATGTCAGAATGACATGCCATTATTTATTGAGCAATACGTTTTCATTTAAACCAGCAAATTTTCACAGACAAATATGAGGGCATTGCATAAAGATGTATATAAGGGTGTGATAGCTTAGTGGTTAGGGCATTGGAATAACAATCTGAAGGTTAAAATCCCAGGACAACTGAAATTACCAATGTGGACCCTTGAGCAATGCCCTTAATCCTCATTGCTCCAGGGATTATGTATCTAACCATGTGTTCTGACCCCAATTAAATTGGGATATTTGTAAGTCTTTGGATAAAAGTGTCTGCTAAATGACCAAATGTAAATATAATATGGTTGAACAAACTATTCAAAAATTTTCTTTTTGATCTATTTTAGTTTGTTGAGCTTCAGAAAAAAATCTTCATAGGTCTTTTATAAGCCTCATTTCTTCATGACATGATACACCTAAATGCATGTCATAAAAATTTTACTTTTATGGATCACTGTTCTTTAAAAAAAAGTAAACAGAAAGCCCACTCATACCCAGTTGTCATCACATCATTAAGTTAAAAATCATTAAGTTTTAATGTTAACTTAAGTTTTTTCTCAGTCAAATACTTTTGTTCTTACAGTTATTTATATTTTAATATATATAAGCTTCGCCTAAGTAAAAAGTCCAGATATAAAGTGCAAAAGAACAAGTCATTCAAAAACTTTTCACTTTGCATAAATAATAAAAATGATAATGGTTAACTCTCCTAGAGCCTTAGCAACCTGTTTTTTTCTAACATGTCAATTTTGACATTCTGTATCTTAGATGGTGACCTAGAAATGAATAGTGCATGGTCATTATTGTTTGCAAGATCATATATGCTTTTGGCTCCAACAGCTAATTCTGATTAAAATTATAAAAGGGTTTGACCTGGAAAAAAAAATATTATGTCGTTAACCTGGTAAGTGCCACAGCAAGAATCAAGTCATTATCAGTCATTTTGGCCAATTACCTGCCCTACATGATTTTCAAACAGAAAACACTAAGTTGGACAGAGAAATTTCAGTGAAGCATTGAAAATTTTAAAAATATTGTTAGCAAAGAAATGATAAAATTAGCAAAAAATTGTGGAACAAGCTCACGTAAGCAACGAGGAGGATGAGCTGAATTGCTCCAGGAGGCATTTTCCAGGCAAATAGCAGACAGAAGGGCAAAATTCTCAGCTTTAAAGCCCTCATCGCACTCATAACTCACTGTGCTGCCCACAGTATACTGTATCCCATAAAAAGATCCATTTCCTGGGTTTTCTGGAACACCACACGATATGGCTGACAAGCAAAACAAAGGACATTGTTACCCAGAATGACAGAGAAACCAGCAATATGTGACAAGGTTTGCACAATTTCACAATCAAAACACATACTTTTACAAAGAATAATTTGGTTTACATGTATTTAATGTTTCGCCATTGTTTTTAAAAAAAATAAAAATGAGATAAAAGTTTCAGGCGGCATAAAAAACACATAAAAATACTTCAAGTTGTTTTAGTTATTTTTGTTTTGTCTATTCAGTCATTTATTTGTTATAAATGTATCCCAGTCTGCATTTCATGGAAAATGATCTTTCACGTTGTATTGTTGCCATTCCATTTTAATACACCTAAAGCATGTTTTGGCAACTACGATACCAAGCATTTAAGTGTTTTATATGTTTTTGTTTAACATTCTTTCACCAAATATGTTATAAGATGTTCAGTCGCCTTTACATTTTTTGTCCATGCCAATACTCTGAAAATGAACATCCCTGAAAAAAAAATGGTATATTGAAGATAGCTTATATTGGTTGAACAACTTTATATTACTTTTGTCAAAGGCACTGACACTGCCCTGTACCATGACAGACGATCTTTTTGCTAATAACCATCTAATGGGCCATTTCATTTGGTTTGAAGTGCATACACTTCCCTGTTAAAAAAAAATAGAATATAGATTTTTCTGATCACAATTCATGCTTCTATTATGGACATGGTTAATAATGCTGTTTTTGCTCAGTAAAAAGTCTTGAACAGTATGTGAGCGTAACGCTTTATAGCATAACAAAGGTTTTATAAAGTAATCCCTTGTACATATGGTTATATAAGCTACTGTTAAATGGCAGTTCTTAATCCAATGCCATCTAAGAGATCGAAGATCACGTGTTAGCTTCTTTTTTGAGGTTCATTATTTTAAACATAATACTATTTTTCTCATGCATTTGTTAACAAACTAAATCTCTGCTCATCTTGAATGATTCTTCTTTTGAACAAAACCAGTTGTTCCAATGTTTTCATTATTAATCACTAGCACTAAATTGCAGGCCTAATGGATGATTATTAACAAATGTAATGACTCTAAGAAACATTGTCTTTAGACTGGAACAAGTTATTAAACCATTGCCAATCATATTCTTGTAAAGTTAGATAAGTTAGAGTGTTAACACAGAGACAACGGTCATTGATAGGAGCAGAATAGAGAACAAAATCAGGTAAATATCAAATGGGTACTTCGTGTTTCAAGTTAACTAAAAGTTAATATGTCCTTTGTTGTTGCAATATACAGAGTTTATGGGTTTAAAGGTTACATGTGCATTTAACAGAAGGTTTCTACACGGTCATGTGTGAACCTTAAAGAGTATGTGTTTTATCATGATGTGTCCAAAGCAAAGTAAAATGTACATTATTTGGTCCCATCATTTGTTAGGGTATGTAGTTATACCTACCTTTGATAACCCAATGGATACCATCACTCAATTGACTACCCCACAGAGACTTATTGGCGCTTCAAGTATATATGTAACTTGTGATATCAACAACTAATCCTACACAACAGAACATATAAACTGGTGAACCAGTGACTGCTGAGAAAAGGCAGCTGACAACAAGGGAAAGACCATGTGACAGCGTGGAAAGACAGCTGGTAGGAGGGGATAGACCCCAAGGGGGCCGCCTTGAACTAGCTATCCATGGCGGCAGGATCATCTCAACTGGTGTATGTGTTTCACCCATATACAGCTATGAAAAGTTTTAGGAAGAAAATACCCACTGCTTATTGGCAGTTAACCCGGCAACGAACCTAGGAATGGAACTGACTAAGAGATTATTGTTCAGCATACTTGAGACTCCAACAGCTCTAGCAGGTGTAACCTTCAGAGTTCCGTATGTGGTGGTTCAAAGGTTACTTCCAACCAAGGCCTGAAAATACACCAGGGCAAGAAAAAATGCCTAAAGAAGGGTAAACAGGGAATTTGCATTGACAATTACTACTTGAGAAGTAGGCCTAGTCAGTCGAATGAAATTCAGCAGCAGGATGCACACCACAGTCTGCAAAACATCAATAATCATTTACCAGCGGAAGGAAATCTAGGCACAGGAGAGCAACCTGAACCCAACCCACTACAAGCATCTGTGGAGAAGAAGCTCAAGGGTGGAAAGCCAATAGTTAGGTGGCCAAAATCCTGCAATAAGATAAAGTGAAGGGAGGTTAACACTGATCTCTGCAACATCTTAGAAGGAATCAGAGGCACGTATGAAAAAATTGGAGCGAATTGGAGATCTAATCTATGCCTTTGGAATGAAACGTTTCGGAGTGGTCAACAAAGTACTCTATAAAGTCTCCTACACATACATTATGTGGGTCATCTTTACCCCTTCAGGGATCCTTAAGGGGCTGACAAACTCTCTTCCCATGAAATATGACCTCCATAATATATGTGGAGTTACTCAAACAGCACTTCCTGCAATGGTTCAAGAAGAAGAACTGTGCATCATTTTCATGATGTCTTCATTATTTCATTCACCGTCTCATGTTGCAAAGAACACATCTGCATCACTGACTGCTATGGGCATAAAAGGGAACAAACTTATGGTGTAGCCCCCATGCTCTCCTGACCTCAACCCCATTGAGAACCTCAAGAGCATCATCAAAAGGAGTGTCTATGTTGGCGGGAGGCAGTTCACATCTGAGCAACAGCTCTGGGAGGGTATTCTGTTCTCATGCAAAACAATTGAAGCAGATATCATGCAAAACCTGACAAATTTAATGGACAAGAGAGTTCAGAAGCTCCTTTCAAACAAGGGGTCATATTTGCAAATGTAACATCACCTAGAATATAATTTTGACTTGAAAACTGTTTGATTTCAGTTTGTAATAACCTGCTAATGCTTATCATATCACAAATTTGTTTGTTCTTTACAAAAATAAAAAAGTTTGAAAACTCTTTTCAATTTTTTATTTTTTTAAAAATATACTGCTATCGTTGGCAGTTTGTTCAAAAACCTTTCAATTGTACTCTAATAGTTGATGACTGGAAAATTACAATGACTGTTATTCATATAAGTAATATTGGAAAATGAGAAAATATTATTTGCATAATAATTTGGAACACAGTGTATTCCTGTGAAGTCCAGAAGACAGGTAGAAATACATCACCTAGTTAAAGAGAGGCAGCTAAATCAGCACTAGAGAAAAGCCACAGAGGAAGAGAAGGAGTGCATAAACTTGCTGCAAGAAGCGATTTAGGGTTAAAAATCTGTTTAGGAGGTTTAGAAGGAAGGCGCAAACTAGATCACAGTTTTACAAGGATCCCTTTAAATTTGTAAAGAGTCTCTTTTCAGAGGACAAAAGTGGAAGTCTCTTAGTGTCAAAGGCCAACCTGGAAGGACATTTGAAAAAGATCAACACCATGAAGAAGCTACGCTTCCTCTCAACATGCCACCAGTTGATCCACCAGAGCATGAACTATACAGCAGCCTACCCAGATGGAGCAAAGTAAATAAACTTGTGCATAGAGCAAGAGCTGCATTAGATCCAGGTCCTAATAGAGTAACATACAGGTGTTATAAAAATGCACCAGATGTCTTGTGTTTCCTCTGGAAACTGATGAGAGTTGTGTGGCAAAAGAAGGAGATACCAGCATTCTGGTGTAAAACTGGAGGAATTCTTATTCAAAAAAAATAACTCATCAGAGATTTCCTATTTCTGCCAAATCAGCCTTCTAAATGTCGAGCAAAAAATCTTCCTCAGTATGGTTGCTCATAGACTGGCAGGATACCTAAAAAGAAACAACCTGATTGACACGTCAGTTGTCATCTGGCATGAGATCCAGGACGCCAAGAAAAAGGGAACAGACCTTTATGTGTTTTTTCTAGATCCCCCCAATGCCTTTGGCTCAGTGCCTTACATTTTCTTATGGACAGCATTTAAGTACTTAAGGGTCCCAAAGCATTCACAAATCTTTTCAAGGTCTACTTTCAGGACATCCACCTTTGCTTGACAACAGCTGAGTACACAACAGGTTGCAAAACCTTGAGGTGGGAATTATGGCTGTATGCACTTTTTCACCATTAGCTTTCATTTGGCCATGGAAGTGATCATCATAACTCTTAAACACTTACCATCACCAAAGCTTGTACTGCCCAGTAGAAAACTACAGGAAAACATCGAGCTGGCTCGCATAAAGATCAAGCCCAGCAAATCCAGAAGTATCTCTGTTATTAAGGGGCAACTGTCACACCAACACTTTCACATTGGTGTATAACCTATTCCAATTGTCCTTGAGAATCATGTAAAGAGTCTAGGCCATTAATTTGATGCCTCTCTCAAAGACAAAGAGCAGGTAGATCAGCTCAGGAAGGAGGTAGACAGCAGTATGGAGAACATTGACAGAATTCTACTTCCTGGCAAGTTGAAGATTTGTTGTATGCAGTATGGGCTACTTTCACGTCTTATGTGGCCACTGACCCTCTATGAAGTTTCGCTACCAAAGGTAGAACAGCTGGAAAGGATGGTCAGCTCATATGCAAGTGGATTTGAGTAATCCAGTTGTATCCCAGACTGGCCCCATTCTGGCCACAGGAAGAAAATGGACTCCTATGGCAGCAGGTGAACAGGCAAAAGCATCACGTAGATATAGGAACATTGTTGGCCAAGTACAGCAGGGGAGGAGTGGTTTTGGCCTTGGGCCCAGTATACTAGTCTGAAGCAAGGCCACACCATTACAAAGACGTAAGCTGGTGGTTCAGGATGTTTGTCAAGAAGGAAGGAAGGAAGACAAGCACAAGCAGTGGCAAGGCAAAGGCAATTGATGGCATAGGAAGGAGTGGAGAAGAGGAAATAGCTGTGGGACATGGAGATATTAAGATCAAGCTTTTCCATAAGGGCTGCCTATGATGTCCTGCCTTCTCCTGCTAACCTAAGCCAGTGGTACCGTGAAGGTCCCACATGACCTCTGTGTTCAAGTCTAGCAGCACTGAAGCACATCATAGTGGGCTGCAAGACCAGCCTCATTCAGGTTGTTACACCTGACGGCACAACCCAGTGTTTATATGTCTTGCAGCTGCATTGGAAAGTAAACAGACAAGTGTTAATGTGGGGGTGAGGATCAAGCATGCCTTAACACCATGACAGCAAATATGGGCAGTTAGGTGATGCTCGAGACTGGAATATACTGGCAGATGCCGGCAAGAAACTTCACTTTTCAGCTGAAATAATGTCTACCAACCTTTAACCAGACCTTGTGCTATGGTCAACCTCACTAAAGCTGGTCCTAATTATTGAACTCACTGTACCTTAGGAGAGCTCAGTGGAGGAGGCCTATGAGCAGAAAAACCTGAAGTATGCTGAACTTGCAGCTGATGTTCAAATCTAAATCAAGCTGTTTTACATGTGGTTTTAACCTTAGTCTAAACTGTCCAATGTGGTTTGGCTCGGCCTTATTGAGGAATGTGTATTTTGGGGTAAAGCCTTAAACATGTGCAGCTTTGTGGTGGTTAGCTTTTAGTTTAATTGGATAATGTAGGGTCATTTGTATCCATCTGTAGCCTAAAGAGGGTCCTTTAGCTTCCACATATAGGCTTTGTATCAGTGATGTGTGGAAGGTTACCAGGGCCAGCCTAATGCCTTGATTAGGGCTAGTATTTAGCTTTTAGAGGTACAATTCTGGCTTCAGAAAATGTTTTGTCTTAGATTATGCTTCAGAAGTCCAGTTGCGATCAGATTAGGGTTCTAAAAACCTGTGTGAGGAGTTTAAATTCTGTTTCCCACCTAGTACTGGTCACGACCATTATATTGTTCAGTGTCTTAAAAACATTTTCCCTAAAGAACTTTGTGACAGATAAGAAGATGAGGTTAGCATTTTTTCTAACATAATGCCAAATAATTTGGTTTCTTGTAATACATCATCACATGTTCCATTTAGGCACAGTTCCTTATTAAGCAGATTAAAGATGCATAGCTCATAGCAGGCAGAAGTGTACGCATGATGTTTTGGTCTTTGGTATTTTCAAAATTATTAATGACTGCCTACTGATGGATCTTGTTTATATCTAGCCATTTATTTATTACCGTTACAAAAAGCATTCCCATACTAAATAACATTCATGTAGGGATTTCATTTGCAACACATCAATTTTGAATAAAACAGCTGGGTGAATGCTACCTTGTTGAACACCCATCTCTTGGATATACATATATGTTCAAGTGAATAGTATTGCCTTTTTTTTAAAAAAAATCCACTATGATTAAAATAAAGTAACCTCCAAATCCCAGATGTGGTAAGTATTTTATTGATCTCAAAACATCATGTTGGTTTGTACACTCTTTCTAAATCGAGTACGACAACTACCACTGTATCCTTTCTAATGAAAGCATTCCTGATGAAGGACTCTATTTTTGTAAGATTATAAATTTTTGTTTTACCTAGTTTTCCAATGACTTCCAGTTTCCAAGTATTTTTGACCATTCTCTTCAATTGTTTTATAGGCAGCTTGTCTAGACTTGAAATGTCATTCATTCATTCATTCATTCATTATCTTTCACTTATTCCTGTACTAGGGTCGCAGTGGGGTTCCCCATCCATCCAGGGGGGGAACATCTCGGGCGCTCAGCAGATACAACCAGGACAGGGAACCAATCCATGTTTTTGGGACTGTGTGAGGAAACCAGAGAACATGGAGAAAATCCCCACGGACACAGGGAGAACATGGAAACTCCACCCAGATTAGGATTCGAACCGGGAATACCCAGCGCTGAGAGGCGAATGTGCTAACCACTAAGCCACCCTGCCGTCCGGAATTTCTTTCAGTTTTCTATTTTCATTTCTAATTCCTCTTTCCAGAACAGCTATATTTTCTGACTATTTAATTAGCACAATTTGAAGTTCTTAAAAAGAGAAGTTTTGATTGCATGACTCCATGTTGGTGGATTGTCATTTCATTTCATATGCTTTGGAATTCAAGCAGGGAATTGTGCCCGACAGAGCAATTTAAAAAGCTTTTGCAGGAGTAGGTTGATGTACACATTTCTGCCAATAATCCTGCTTACAAGATTTCAAACTTTTGTGTCTGGTGTATTGTTTATGTATTCACTTTGGTTCATGCTTGATGAATTTTCTCTCTACTTGGTTGCATGTGTTGGCTGCCTACTAGCATGCATAACACCTCTGATCTGGATCTGTTGCTCAACCCAAATTTGGTCGAGAGCTACAGTCCTGTTTCCCTCCACGTTTCTCACACATAATCTCTTTGACCCTTTTCAGTCTGGCTTTAGGTGTGGTCACTCCACTGAGACTTGACTGCTTTTAGTGGCTGACTCCCTTAAATTTGCCACATCTAACTCCCATTCCGCTGTCCTGATCCTGCTGGACCTATCCGCTGCTTTCGATACGGTAAATTATCAGATTGTACTGTCCACTCTTTTTAAACTTGGCGTCTCTGGTACGACACTTGAATGGTTCCGGGCCTATCTAACAGGCAGAACCTTTCAAGTGTATTGATATGGGGATCTTTCTTACCCTCAACAAGTAATTACTGGAGTACCGCAGGACTCAGTACTCGGACCCCTCTTCTTTTCATTATACATGTCATCGCTGGGCACCATCATTAATCTTTTTTCTTACCATTGCTATGCTGATGACACTCTGCCCCATTTGGCTTTTTCTTCTGATGACCCTTCAATCTGAAATCGGATATCAGCCTGCCTCACCGACATATCTGTTTGAATGAAGACCCGTCATCTTAAATTAAATCTGGCAAAGACTGAGCTTCTTATAATCCCAACTAAACCCTCAATTTATCATGAACCTGAACCTCCAAATTGATGGTTCCACAATCTCTCCAACTGACTCTGTCCGTAATCTTGGTTTTTCAATTGACAATCATCTTTAACTTTCAGATAAGGTCACGAAAAACTGCTCGTTACTGCAGATTTATTCTATATAACATCAGAAAAATCAGACCTTTCCTAACAGAACAGGCTACTCAGCTGCTGGTCCAAACCCTCATCCTATACCAGCTTGACTATTGTAATGATCTGCTTGCCAGTCTCCCAAATTCAACAATCAGACCTCTGCAATTGATTCAAAACTCCACAGCTTGACTTGTGTTCAACCAGCCAAAGTGAACTCTTGTCACTCCATTCCTCATCTCGGTCCACTGGCTTCCTATAGCTGCTCACATTCAGTACAAGGTACTGACTCTGGCCTACAGGACAGTCGCTGGTTCTGTCCCTTCTTACCTTCAGTCCATCTTTACTAGTTACACTCCAACTCGTTTACTGCACTCTAGTGACGAATGTTGCCTGGTGATTCCAACTCACCGAGGTGCCAATTCTCAGTCCATTTCATTCACCATTGCTAAATGTTGAAACCACCTTCCCAACAACATCCGTAAGGCTGAGTCACTCAACATTTTCAAGAAATTTCTCAAAACTTATCTCTTTCACAGACACTTGCTATAAAAATAAATAATAAATAAATAAATAAATAAATCGCGCCAGATGGAGTAATGCGCAGGGTTGATGGTGCTACAGTTTAGCTTTTTTTCCCCCTAAAAATACTCACTTGTGTTTTTCTTTCATTTGTAAGGCGCTTTGGATAAAAGTGTCTGCTAAATGACTAAAAGTAAATGTAAAAGGAGAGCTCTGGTCTAATCTGCAGTTGATCTCAAGGTGTTAGTAATACATCACAATTTTTGCATCTTAATTTAGTTTCACACAGCCTTTTCTAGCAAAGCATTAAGCATGTTTGGCTAGCATGAATTTAAAGTTTCACTTGTCCAAAAGGGTTAGGGTGGACTTTGGTAGTATGCATATTAAATCATTATTGTCAAGACATTCATAAGAAGTATTGCTGTTGCTTGTATGTTGGTGTCTATTACAGAATGACTAATTGTGTATTGTGGTTCAACTTGTGGTAATTGTCTTTTAAAGATGACTTTTAGTCGGTTGTTAGTCAGATAAAAAACGAAATCCTAAAGGAAAATGACTATGTTCACTGCATTTAGATTTACCACCCCTACTTCCCACCCAGCTCAAGTGGATGTAGTTATGCACAAGGCATACAGAAATAGTCATACAACACAAATGTTGGAACAGACTTCACAATGAATACTGGATCACACTTTGTACCTGCCCTGTAGTAAGAGATTTGAGAGATTGAGTGTCACTTCGTCTTCTCCTTCTCTGCCTGTTGTTCCGTTTTCCTCCACTAGTGTCACTCGTAGTCCTTACCCTGAGTTCTAACCTTTTCCTTCCGGTTCATTTCCTCTTCCCTCTATTTAAGCCATTTTTGTGTTTGTGTGTTTGCGTTTGTTTGTTTCTGTATGCGCTCCTTCCTTGTTGTTTCATGCTCCTTGTGTTATTGTGGATTGCGTTGTATTTACGTCGATCAGATTGCTTACCGATCAGCACTTCGGCTATCGGATGGGTTATACACCCGGTATCTCTCCGGTTATTTCTTTTTTAAACTGAGCGTTTTACGCATTGAATTCGTTTGTGTCTTTGTCATTGCGCTGAATCCTAACATTGAGTCTGTCTTTGTTCATGTTTGTTAAATTTTAAGTAAATTGAACATTTTATACCGCAAAAGATAAACGAATGCACATACAAATGCATGAACAAAATTCAAAAAGAGGCATATAAAAACAATAAACCTCAAGCAATACAAAAAAAGGTATCAATGTAAAAACTGCAATTAAACTGCTCTACTTTAGCTAGAAGGATAGCTTACCTTGGCAAAGTGGAGTTGGGGCATCCCACTGATAGAGTCCATTTGTATGTATTCTGCATGTGGCATTGCGATGACCGACAAGTCTGTAACCTGCATTACAGTAGTAGTGGATCCTGCTACCTGGGTGTTCTCTTGTTCTGTTGTAGATTCCTCCATTTTTGGGGGGGCTACTCAAACTGCAATATGCCGCTGTGGATATCAGGCCAAAACCAAAATTATGTCTCATGAAAAACCAGGATTATCAGACATAAGACATACCAACTTTATGTTATATATACATACAGGGGTTGGACAATGAAACTGAAACACTTGTCATTTTAGTGTGAGAGGGTTCATGGCTAAACTGGACTAGCTTGGTGGCCAATCTTCATTAATTACACATTGCACCAGTAAGAGCAGAGTGTGAAGGTTCAATTAGCACAGTTTTGCTCAAAATATTGCAATGCACACAACATTATGGTAGCGGAGTTCAAAAGATTGGTTTGATGAACATGAAAGTGAAGTTGAACATCTCCCATGGCCTTTACAGTCACCAGATATAAATATTATTGAGCCACTTTGGGGTGTTTTGGAAGAGCGAGTCAAAAAACGTTTTCCTCCACCAGCATCACTTAGTGACCTGGCCACTATCTTGCAAGAAGAATGGCTTAAATTTCCTCTGACCACTGTGCAAGACTTGCATATGTCATTACCAAGACGAATTAACACTGTATTGGCCGCAAAACCAGGTGTTTTAGTTTCATTGTCCAACCCCTGTATATACACTTGTGCATCTGGAACACTAAACATCATGGAAAAAGTAATGTATATTACATTCATTCACACATATATTGTAGTCCATCCAAAGTATACATAAAGCCCAAAACATATATGCTGTATTTGATTAATGTGTAGTGATATCATGAGTAAATACGTGCCTTTGTGAAATGATCTTTATAATTTTATTTTTGTCACCTCCTGTCAGGATATTAATTACACCACGTACTCTGGCCAGGTTGTCTGAGCTAATTTGTGGACAAGTCAGCAGCTACAAAGCATACATACCAGGCATAACATCATGACCACCTTTTTAATATTGTGCTGTTAAAACAGTTGTGACCTGATGAGGCATGGACTCCAGTAAACTAAGTGTATGCTAATAAAAGTATGCTGTGGTATCTGGCACCAAAGATATTAACACCAGATCCTTAAACTTTTGTAAGATGCAAGGTGGGGTATTTTTGGTCCAGCACATCTCACAAATACTTAATTAAATTGCCGTTCAGAGTATTTGGTAGCCAAGACAACACCTTAAATGTTGTTGATAAGCTCCTCAAACCATTACTCACTTAATGCCTAATACAAAAAAATCATCATTTTTTCTTCAATTGCTCAATTTTGTACAAATAATATACAGACATGTTACTTGTTTTTCCTTTTCTTAATCTAAATAAGAGAATGGTAAGTGACTGAAACAATTACATTTTTCAGGCAGAAGATTTAAAAAAAAACATTCTTATGTAAGATTTATTAAAAGTAAGTGTTTTTCCAGAATAACTTTGTTTGTGTCTTGATTCATTGACACAATCAAAATTCTACATAATCAGGCTCCACAGTATCTAAGTGAACTCAGTTCTATAAACAGACACGCGAACTCCACTCTCATGGTGCTGGTTTACTTTTAGTTACTGCCGGGGAAAAATCGTTCCCCCACAAGGCTCCTCAACTTTGGAATAGCCTTCCAGTTATTGTTTGTGTTCCTGAATCACTATCAATCTTTAAAAGTAGGTTAAAAACACATCTGTTCACATTTGCGTTTAATTATTTACCAGTAGATAAAGATGTGGATCTCTGGTTTGGCGGACCGGGATAGTTTGGCGGCCGGCTGGCATGTCCCCTTTTCACCCTGCTCATCATTAGTAGAGGGCATGGCGCTGAAATGGTGCTATTCCATATATATATATATATATATATGTGAGTGAAACAGTTTGGTCATAGAATGCAGGAACTATTCACAAAAATCCTTACAGAGTCTTTGACCTCCATTATGTCAGATTTAATCAGCGCTACCCAAAAGGTACAAAACGGCTATTCCTTTTTCAATGAATTTTTCCCTTTCTTTAATCCAAAATAAAAGTCCAAGTGATAGCCCTTGAAGGGCCAGAGCTCAGTAACTAATACAACCTGACACAAAAGTCTAAAAACATGCTATCCACTGTTGGCAGTCCATTTTCCTGTGCAGGTCATACAAAAAAAAGGGGGGGGGGAGGAATTTCATTTCTTCCCTCAATATTTTAAACCTCTTATCGTAGTCTGTAAGCTGAACAGCTGATTCCAGTCTCAATAGTCATTGAATAATGGAGACAGATTCGACAGATTCATCGTTACACAGACACAAAAATAAACACATTCCCACTTAGTACATTTGCACCAAATAGCAATTAAAAAGAAAATAGAGCAGGATGAGAGGAGCAAGTTAGAAACAGAAAATATGAACGAACTCAACAATGCCACCTTTTGGTATACCAATAAAGCCAGATAAAAGACAAACCTGTATATCGAATTTTAAATCCTTTCTTGTTGGTTGCATGATCAGTTGACCATCTGAGGTAAAGCTGGTTGGTCTTGCTTGTGAAGTTCAATTGTGTTGAGTGGTTTCCGCTTAATGCCACCAACAAAGGACTCTGGCCAGATGGTCCTGCAAGATGCATTTTAACAATATGAAAAAAAAGAACTACTATACAACTTAGTATAAGGTGCTGGATTCTTATGGTCTCAAATTATATTACACAAGTTAAAAGAATCTGCAACAGAAGAGTATTATCATAAGCCATTACAATCTGGTCAGTTACAATTCCTAAAACTATATCACTTACAAAATTAAGAGTTTTTTTTTCTAATGTCAAGAGATGTTACATTATCAGCAACTTATAAAGTTGTACCATAACATGTCCTGGAGGAACCATATGACAGCCCTGCTAGGTTAATAGTTGTGAGATAGAGAAAAAGATGAAAAATGACACATACAAATTATGTAGAAGAAAGGGAGTAAACAAATTAACTGTAAGATACACAACAAAAATGTGCAGCATCTTGTAACCATTATCCTGTGGGTACTTATTAGGACTCAGGACATGACTAAGCCAAGGTGTATAACAAAAGATGAGATGCTGTCTTTGATTTACATATGAAAGTCATCTTAATGCAATGTATTAGATGTGTATAAAAAGGCACACAGTGGATGAAACCAGCACTAAAATATTGGCCAACAGTTATGTGAGTGTTACACATACACCACCATTTCAATATTACAGTACTAATTGGATATGAATCAATTACCACAAAAATAATTCATGCTCTATAGTTGTACAGTACAAATTTGTAATGCAAATTTTGCAGGTGAATGTGCCACTGCGATTTGAGAGGCACAGGGACCGGAAATTAAATTCTTCCCCGCATTCTTGAACACATTTAAAGCCTTGTTTTGCCACCCAGTGAAGGGAATACCCTGTTATGTCAGGGGACACAGTCAGTTGCCAGATATGCTTTGTCCTTCCGCACTTTGGTGGCCAGAAGTGGCTGGAATAAAGTTGCACTTATCGCTTAATATAGAGAGGGACTACTATATTTGTGGAGGTAGAGCAGGACCTAAAACCACACAGTTCCACATCAGGGTGAAAATGCTTTTTAATGGCCATGCCATCACAGTGTCTGTCGTGATCGATTTGGGGGCAGACGGAAATTTTATCGACCTAGGTTACTGCAGTAAGGAGGGTATCCCTCTGAGCCCCCTCAGCACACCCAAGAGTGTGAGTGCAGTGGAAGGCAAGCCTCTAGCTCAGGGAAAGATCACACACTGCACCATTCTGAAACAAGTACACTCCAGCGCATGCCTCACAGAACTCTTACCATTCTTTGTAACCTCTTCTCCCTTTCTTTCTGTCATCCTAGATTTGTCAAACTCAGTCTCCGAAATGCCTATAACCTCATTCGCATCCGTAAAGGCAATAAGTGAAAGACTGCATTCATTACCCTCTCGGGGCACTACAAATACACTGCTCAAAAAATAAAGGGAACAACACAATGTAACTCCAAGTAAAACACACTTCTGTGAAACCAACCTGTCCAGTTAGGAAGCAACACTGATTTTGAATCAGTTTATAGACTAAGGCCACACACACTACTGAGCCTCATTTGAATGTGTCTTGAGAAATTTCCACTGAAGTTGGATCAGCCTGTCATTT
>JAOUQT010205538.1:0-17812 GCA_025769995.1 Xyliphius kryptos
AGAGGTGCAGAAGGAAGCAGACAGAGGTGCAGAAGGAAGCAGACAGAGGTGCAGAAGGAAGCAGACAGGGGTGCAGAAGAATGCAGCCAGAGGTGCAGAAGGAAGCAGACAGAGGTGCAGAAGGAAGCAGACAGGGGTGCAGAAGGACATGAAGCCACATATAATCACAACCCTGTAGAGTTTTTTTTTAATTTATTAATTTTTTTTGTAGTGTTTTAAATAAAGTCAGACATTCAGTGTGTTGGTTCTTCATGTCTGTTCTAAACAGAACCTTTTAAGAGGCCATACTACAAACAACACAAACAGTATGTTTAAACATCAACAAAATGAAACGATCTTAAGTTTTATAAAAAAGTAAAAAAAATAAAAATGAACACTAACCTTCCTTCAGTGGAGGTGATAATATTCTCGAAGCAGTAAGTGATTATGCACCTTGATCATAGTGAAATAAAACAGGTCAGGAAAACGGCCGCGGCCATAAATATCGCCATCAACAGGGCTGGAGTGGGTGGATGCCTTTAAAAAAACCAAAATAAATAAAATAAAAAAATATAGTAATTTTAGTCTTTTTATAGAAACTGATTTATAATTATTACTGACCTTACAGATGTTCCATGAGTTACATAAAGTCTTATTTTTATAAAACGTCAGTGTTACCTTCATCATGGAGGAGCTCACTTATTTGACCTGCTTAGCTTGGCCCTGTATTTTAGGGGGTGTGGATCATTATGTCTGGATTAAAAGAAGCTCTCTGAGGACTAGGAATATAACCATCTGGAAAACGTCTGATTTAACTATCCAGAAGATTAAATACAAGTGAAGAAGATTTTAAGATACAGCCAGCCTCTTTTGCCAACTGGCTCTGCATGTGGTCATCGTAGTAACATTTCATATCTCAGCCATGGCAAGTTCTCCCACTTAGAAATCATGGAGGGGTCTTAAAATTTCATCTTAGGTGCATGTCCACTGTGAGAAACATAATCTAGAAATCCAGAAATCACAATGTATGATATTTGGTACTGTGGTCTTTGTTTGTAGTTACAGAGGTCAAATGTTTCCCGTAGTTTTTCACCAGGTTTGCACACTGCAGCAGGGATTTTGATCCATTCCTCCACACACATCTTCTCCAGATCAGCCATTTTTTTGCTCTCTTTAAAGATTTTCTATAGGGTTTAGGTCTGGAGATTGGCAAGGCCACTCCAGAACCTTGACATGCTTCTTACAGAGTCACTCCTTGGTTATCCTTGCTGTGTGTTTTGGGTCATTGCCATTTTGGAAGACTCAGTCACGACCCATTTTCAATGATCTAACTGAGGTTGTCCCCCAAAATCTTGCAATACATAACCCCGGTCATCCTGTCCCATGTGCAGAAACACCCCCATGAATAAACTTCACTCACATGCTTCACAGTAGGGATGGTGTTGTTGGGATGGTACTAATCATTCTTCGCCCTCCAAATACCGCCAGTGGAATAAAGGTCAAAAAGTTCTATTTTGGTCTCATCTGACCACAGAACGTTCTCCCATGACTCCTCGGGATCATCCAAATGGTTATGGGCAAACTTAAGACTTGTGCTGAGTTAAGCAGGGGAACCGTTCGTGCCATGCATGACTTTGAACTATGACATCTTAGTGTATTACCCACACTAACCTTGGAAACAGTGGCACCAGTTCTCTTCAGGTCATTGACCAGCTCCACCCCGTGTAGTTCTGGGCTGATTCCTCACCTTTGTTAGGATCATTGATACATTAAGCCCCAGTCAGAGTCTTTGAGTCCAGTATTTTTGATGATTGGCAGGTGTTTAAATCCTTATTTGCACCAGTAACACACAAATAAATTATTTAAAAAAAAATCATAAATAATGTTTAAGATAATGTCTCCCACTGTGGACATGTACCTAAGATGAAAATTTCAGACCCCTAGATGATTTCTTAGTGGGAAAACTTGCAAAATTGCAGGATGGCATATAAATGAAATAACTGAAGTGAAATGCTGTCCACAAACTTTTTTTTTCATATAATTCACATTCTTTCGAGATGTTTTGCACATTATCTACATATTACAACATTCACGTCTGGACATGGTTTTCTGATCTCGGAATCTACGTTTAAACATCTCCTGGATTTAGGAGTTTAGTCATGCAGTCACGAAAATGACACTGTGTTCTGAAATTGATATATCGTGCAGGAATTTCAGCCGTCCGTTCGGAATGCGAGCTTGTGTGTTGGAGGGGGTTAACGCAGGAAATCGATGAGCTATTCGGAGCCGATATTGGCATGTGAGGAGGGCCTGCTGAGTCCTGTGCGTGATCAGAGGGGTCGGGCGATGAGCTGCGCTCAGCACGCAATGCTGTTATCATCTTGGGGGTAATGGGACGGATGGTTTTAATTGCAAGTCTTCACAGAATGAGAGGAATTTTCGGGTTTATCTTTATAGAGTGGGGGGTAGGAGGCGAGATTGGGGGCCGTGCATTTTGGACTTTCCCAATTTCCAACATGTGATATGAATTTGCCCCCTGTGAACACCTGGACATGGATTATCTTCAGATTTACCCCACCGCGCACAAATGTCCAAAGCATCGTGACTAACATCTCCTGAGCCTTTGCATGTCACATTCACACTGATACTTTGAGCGAAAACATTTTGCAGGACCAAAGAAATGTGGACTTCATATCGTACATAAGCTTGTTGAGCATCTTAAACCGAACGACGGATTCAAATTAAAATTAAAACAGGGTTGAAGAATTAAGCTCTGTCTTGCAGTCAGAAGTTCAGATCTCCAGCTTGTCACTTGAGTGACAGTTGTTGATGTAGTGCTGAACGGCGTATCTACTAGCGGTCACTGTCGTAGCAGTGGGTCTAATTATCTATTTACCAGGCACCTGACCAGATAGAGGAGGCCACCTTGGAGGAAATGGGTCTCCGTTAGTGTGTTAGCGTGAACTCATTAGAAATAAATCTTCAGCAAATGGGTAAAGCTACTGACTCCCATAGTGCCTGATGTGCTAGAACACCTGCAGTAATCCTAACTCCATGCAGTTTGTCTTCATGAATCTCACATTCTGCTGAAATAGCCGTGCATTAGTAGAAAGGCTCCAGCAGGAATCCATGGGTTTGCTCAACTGTAAAAACTTTGCATGTTTAAAGATCAGCTGATGCACTAAAGCGTCCAAGAACGCGTTATAATTGCGTTGTGGAGTGGCGCCCGCTGCTACTTTAAGCACAAAGGGGAAGCACGAGTCCTCTGTGACCTTGTGATTGATGATGTGAGTTTAGGTGCAGCAGTACGCAGAGGTCTCCAGCGAATTTGGGTGTTGAAAGAAAATACGCTGAACAACGATGTGCAGCACGTACTGTTCATTTATAGTTTAAGTTCGGTCGAAAGTATGTGTACACGTGACCAGACAGTCTTACAAGGTCATCGATAATCTTTAAATAGATGCAGTCAAAATGGACGAAAAAGATTTCAATCAGTACTCTGGTGAAACAGAAACTAGTGGACAGAGACTTAGAAACCTTGTTCCAAATTGTCATTGTCCTCGATGCTGGATAATCAACAGGTTGTAATGATATGCATTCAGAATCATGTTAACGGAGACCACACGTTATTTTTGCTGGCTAGGCTTAGTGGTTAGCATGTTCTCCCCGTGTTCACAAGGGTTTCCTCCCACGGTCACAAAACATGGATTTAAGGTAAATTGTTGCTCTAAATTGCCCCTATATATGGTGTGTTTATGTGCATGTGTTCCAGCGATGGATTCCGATAGGGGCAATGGTAGACTGGGGCAGTCATAGGTCATGGTTAAGGAACCAGCATTGCAACCTGAAGGTCCCTGGTTTGATCCCCAGTCCCACCAAGGAATATGGCTGAAGTGCCCTTGACCAAGGCGCCAAACCCCAATTGTTCCCAGGGCTGCCCACTGTAACGGGCACGTATGCTTATTCCCCAGTGTGTTTAAATGTGTGTGTCACTGCACAGATGGTTTAAATGTGGAGGACACATTCTTCTGTGTGTAAGTAAAATAGGCAAACAGATCACTTTGTCGTTATTGATCAGACTGTCAACTGTCCTGGAGTTTCTTCCCAGCGCCTGAAATATTCTCCTCTGGATGGGCGACCCCAATTTGGGACTACGCAGAAAATAATGGATGAATGCATAGTTGTTGGTCATCATGTGATAGACATTGGAGGTTCTAGAATACATGAAGCAAGGGAACTAAAACTTAAGAGGAGCCAGTGACATTCACACTTATTGTGCTTTTTGAATAATAAGTGCAACACAACTTTTTAAATATCATATATCACTAACCCTTGGATGGGCGGCACGGTGGCTTGTCTCTCAGTGCTGGGGATTCCCGGTTCGAATCCCAATCTGGGTGGAGTTTCCTTGTTCTCGCTGTGTCCACGTGGGTTTCCTCTGGGTTCTCCTGTTTCTTCCCATAGTTCAAAAACATGGATCTAAGGTGAATTGAATACTCTGAATTGCTCCAAATAGCGTGTGTGAGTGTGTGTGGCTGTGTGAGTGAGTGAGTGTGTGCCCAGCAATGAATTGGTGCCCTGTTCTGGATGTCTCCCGAGATGTTCTTCCCTGGATGGGCATGGGGAACCCCACTGTGACCCTCATAGAGGAATAAGTGTAATGATAATGAATGAAGGAATGGATGAAGGACCCATAGATGGTGGTTGCAAGCTTGTTGCTACAGAGACATTGGCTCCTCAATGTCCCCGCCTAAAGTATGTGGACTTTTATACCTAGGCTTGCTGAGAATCTCAAACCAAATTACAGATTGTTTACAATTGTAAAAGCTGGAAAGACTTCTTTACAGGGATGAAGAAGTGAGTTCTGTCTTTCAGTCAGTTCCTGTTAAGATAAGAAATTAGAGAATCTTTACTGTCATTAAATGTAGAATAACAAATTTACAAATCAACAAAGTATATTTACAGATTATCAATTTATTAATTTTATTAATTTATCAATTTTATATAAATTTTCCAATCATTTTATATATAATCATTTTAAGTACCTTATTTTAGAGTGGACAACACTGATCATTAACTTGGATTAATATTAAATAAATGAAAAAAGGTCAAAGTGAGTCAACTTATGTACTAAACTCCCTCAATCTTCCTGTAAAATCAGCTGTATGCACTGCTCACCAGCTTCTACAGTCAGTGCTTTGCCACCAGCTGAGGCACATTTAGGAAAAGAATTTTCCTGCTTACAAAAGTAAAGCAATTTCAAATACTCATGAATTAAAAATGTGCCCTGTTTTTTTTCAATCAAATCTTGAAGAGCCTTAGATGAGATTGGAATTAAACACAAATAAATTGACACTTTGTCAAAATCCTCTAACACAACAGTGGCTAATGGGGGTCCTCATAATTTTTAATTAGGTTCATCTGCTTTTCCAAAACTGGTGCCACTTATCACAAGTGATTTTATATAATAATCCTAAATCTGATCAGATTAAAAACATGGATTTAGGGTGAATCGGCTGCCCTAAATTGCCTCATATATGGTGTGTTCCCAGCGGTGGACTGGCAACCTTTCCTGGATGCGGTAATGACTGGCAATACAGTGAAGAAGAAGCTTTTAGCCAGCTTTAAACAGAATATGTTGTAGTAGCTGACGGGTATTAATTGAGCTATCAATTTAAGGTTGGGGTTAAATCTCTGAGACCAGTTGAGTTGCCAATGAGGCATTTACGCAAAGCCATTATCTCTTTTTTCTCCGAGGTGTTGGATCATGGCTGACCCTGTACTGTGACATCATTACGTCACATCCCATGTGGTCATTTAGCAGACACTTTTATCCAAAGTGACCTAGAAGTATTCAAACTTTATGGTTGGGTTCAGAACACAGGGTCAAGATATAGCACCCTTGGGGCAACAGGGGTTAAGGGCCTTGCTTATTTAAAAAAAAAATATATATTTTATATATATATTTCCTATATTCATTAGTTTTTTAATTTAAAAAAAATCACAGCAGCAGTTCCACTAGGATTCAACTAGGTTTACATTATATAGCCAAAAGTAATAATTAATATCCTCATCATTGCTGTTAAAGTCCAGAATGATGAAGCAGCTCTCATAAATACAGATACCCTTTTACATTCTTTATTGACCATATTACATGACCATATGATGTAAAACTGGTATCCACATACTTTTGATCATGTTCTGTTTCACATCGCAGGAATAGAAACAAAAAAAGAAAGAAAAGAAAATCACATTCTCAGCACGTACAGACCGTTCGGGTCATTGGCTGAAATATTTCCAGACACTTATTCAGTGGTTGGCATGGTGTCACCATGGTTACCCCGAGTTCAGGGCTGATTTGCAATTCCACTCTGATGTGGGTACAGCCAGTTGGGACACCTGAGAACTACATCTAACAAGAGTCGTTCCTCTGGAGTGAGTTCAGGCTCTGATGGAAGTTAAGCAGGCCTGTGGTGCAGGTCACTGACGTCTATATAAATCTATGACGCCCTCCTTCCGTATACTACTATAGGAGTTTCGACTGAATAAATAAGGCATTTTGAACAGCATGTAAACTTAATTGTAAAGTGATAACATGATGTATTTTGCCTACTGTACTTACACACACAGAGGACTTTCTTCTCCACATTTAACCCATCCATCCACACATCAGCAATCACTGAGTGAAGTGAACACAGGTGCCCGGAACGGTGGGTGGCCCTGTAAGGTGCCTTGCCCAAGAGCAGCGTAGTACTTGGTGGAACCAGAAATCCATTCAGGGACCCTCAGGTTGCAAGTTTGGTTTCTTAACCACAAGTCTACAACTGCCTCCCAAAAAAAAAAAAAAAAAAAAAAAAAACACGAAACCTATAGAACCATTAAATTCTGGTGTCATTGTCGAAGGATGTCCAGGATACACCAGTAAGACCATGCTGAGGAGTGTTTTAGGGTGTATTTATTTTAGAAACTTGCTAAAAGTATAAATAGAGCGGTACATAATTGATTAGGTTTAGTATGTTCTCTCCAATAAAAGCCATTTCAGATAAGGGATCGTTAAAAATCTTTTACCAAGAAATCCCTTCTTAACCACATGGTTTACAGTAGTTAATATAACGTGGCACTTAATAAAAAGCAAAGTGTACAAGCTTTCACTCACAAACTGAAAAATGGCTGAAGCTTTTAAAATGACAAACCTGAAGACATCAGCTTCTCATGTGTTTTTAGACCTTTTGCCTTCATAACTCCTTCCTCTGCCTCTGCGTATCCTCTGAAAAGCTTTTGGATCCTCTCGGCAATAATAATCCCCCCCTCATTGCTCCGGAGATATCTTCTAAATCTGCCTGATTTATTGTCCGATGTTTGCTGATTCTTCTTGACGTATTTAATAATTCTGGTGAATTCAGGTCTGAAGACCCATAAGGTCGGGCTGAATCGCACTCCTTTCACCTCTGTTCTTCTTCTCGTCTCGTTTTCGACACCCACATTCGATTATCATTTTTTTGTTGACATTTTTAGGGGTTATTTTGGTTGACAATCTGTACAAACCCCAACATTTTTCACTTGAACATCTATTCTTATCAACTTAATCCAGGCTAAGCAGAACCCGAACCACTCTGCCCCTCTGCCTGGATAGAAAAAAAACATCATAAAATGAGATATGAGATAGAATATTATTAGGACAGCGATGTTAATGATGCTCAGGAAAAGAAAATCATTCCTTTGTCAGTTGTTGGTTAGTTTAGAACAGGGATGTGGCCGCTGTCACTCATCCGAGCTCCCGCCTCCTCCCACCCCCTGTAAAGTATAAAAAGGCTCCCAGGTTTGCCTTTTACACTCAGAGGATTGGTCGTGTCACATCCACCACACACAGCTCGGACAGTGCGGGGGGGGGAACCTCATTTATTGAGACCCACCAATCAGAAAAGTCAGCTTTCCATTCTCTCACTCTCGAAGGTAAGTCTATTCAAATTGCTGCTGAGATTTATTTAGAAGGTCAATGTGTTTGTAGACTCAGAGGCCAAGGGTTTAATTTTCAAAGTGTAATTTGACTAGAAGTGGTCTGATTATCATCAAGAACCCAGAAGCTTCCAAACAGTAATTGCCACCATAAACCGTGTATACAGTGGTGGTCTGCATGCCGGTGTTGGGGATGCTCTGAAAACCAGTTGCTTATGAGTCAGTTATTGTTTCCACAGGTGGAGCTCAGAATCAAGATGCCTACAAGCTTTCTGGTTTGGGTTTTGCTGGCTGCTTTTTTGCACTGTATCATAAGTGCACCGCTTCAGCTTAACTCAACGTATGTAACTGCAAATCAGGTCTTTCTAAATGTGCCACCTGTGCTTTGGGTGCTGACCTGCTCGTGTTGTTCTGTTTGAACAGGTTGGACGAGGGGCTTGAGAACCGGACGAGAAGAGACCTCTGCATGTCTAAGAGGAGTCTGAATTCATCTGAGCAGGAGAACCCGAACACAGGGGCGCCTCAAAACAGGTACGAAAAACATTTCACCTATTGGGGGCTTTAAATGATAAAATGGGTAAATGGAGGATTATAATCAATTAAACTCTTATGTTGTTTCTGTTTGCAGCACTCTGACTGGCCGAGTCAAAAGAGGCTGCAACTTGGTTACCTGCCAACTGCATGAACTTGCCCATACCATCAGCCAGATGGGTACCAAGAAAGAAAACGCTCCCCAACATAGGATCAGTCCCTGTGGCTTTGGCCGCAGACGGAGGCATTCCCTTCGCCAGGGTAACGACGATCCCACCCATGAGGAGGATTCTCAGAACCTCAGCACGCCCCAAGCCCAAAGACGTGACACACAACAGACTTAAGCGCCCACTTGCGGTTTGTCCCGAGCCTTTTTCTTCGGGTGGCTCAACATGCTGAAATACTACTGAGTAACTCTGGGTGGGGTGGGCTGTAGGTTGGGGTGGGAAATGTGGGAATCAACCTCTTCCACGTGCTGATCAGCTGGACGTTCTTTCTCCATCCTTTACCAGAGTCACGGGACCTTAAAATGAAGGGTGCAGATAACAGGGGTGTGGGTGTAGACCGTGTTGTGCATGAATTCTGGATCTTACGGCACTCTGGGACTTGACAAAGCTCTCTGTGTCTCCTCAGCGTAGGACATGCCTTGCCTCCATCCCTCTGGAAATACAGCAGATTCGGAAATACTTGCACCTCTTGGCCGATCCACCTCCTGTCAAAAGAGAACGAGAGCCATCAGCCATAGGAAATTTGGAAGGACCTGTAACTGGATAGGAAAAGCCTGTAAGAGGCTCGGACTCTACGTACATGCTTGCATACTTGAAGAGAAGATGTGAGGTGTATTCAGCGGGATAAATGTGCAATATATGTCTACATAGTTTATAACCTGTGCTTATGACATAATTATTGCTTATAGAAATGTAAACATGACCTGTTTTTATGCTATAAACTCAGAGGTTATTTTTCTACATAAAATATCTTTGTATCGTCTGTAGACTTATTGCTATACTGAACTCTGTAACTGTATACATCCTGCTTAAGTGATTAAGAAAAATCAGATTGTATAAGAAAATATTAAACATTTGTAAGCATCAAAACATGGGTATCTTTCTTTTAGGATTTGGGTTGTTCTCCCTCATTTTACTGGCTTGATGGGTGGCATGAGTGACAGGACATGAGGGAGGGATTAGCCCTCCGTTTTAATGACAGCGATATAGTCGCTGTCCATCAGCCGATGTTTTCAGACATTCTAAAAGTTTTTTTTTTTGTATGCACAGATGCGACCAGTATCCAGTTTCGGGAGGTTCCTTTTCTCGTCCAGAAATGTGCACAAAGCAGATGACATCATTACGTCTAAGCAACATAAGCACAAATGAAAAAGACAGAAATATTGAATACAAGTTATTATGCAGCTAATGTGGATTTATTAAAAGCTTCTACACAACATTGGTATGTGCGCCAACACAATTAGCTTTTAAGCTGCTTATTGCTTGTAAAAGCTTCACCCCCCCCCCCCCCCAACCCTCCATCCCACCTCATCCCCTCTGGAACAGATGAATATAATTAAAACTACAGTTTCTCCGTTTACAACCTTCTCTGGTCAGTATTTTTGAGGCTACACTCTCAGTGACCATACACTCAGGATTGTGAGGATCTGAGGATCCTGTGACAGCAGTTTTCAGTTCTTTGGAATTCCAGTCATTCCAAAGAAAGTTTCAACCCTGCAGCTCTGCTGCCATCTAACGCTGGAGTTCCTTCTGTTCACAGGCCATTCACGAAAAAAAACTCTAAATCCATCACATGCTCTCCACAGTATGGGCAAAAGTATTGGGACGCATCTCTTATTCATTCAATTTAAATGTTTCTTTACTTCTATCTTCACAGCTGCAGCGAACCAATGATAATTAAAATAATACATACAAGAAAAGTGAATGTATCATTAGACACAAGGCCTATTAAACAAAATCCTTATTATTATTATCCTTATTATATTTCACCAACATGTTAATGTTTACATTTTTATTGCCACAGAATCTGCTGTCTCTGTTGTATTTCATTTCATTTTCATTCCGTTTTTTTTTTGCTGCTAAATTTAAAAGGAAAACTGTTCTTGATATTTTCAGTTGTATGTATATATATATATTCAAGATGAATATAATTGAAACTACAGTTTCTACATTTACAACCTGCTCTGGTATTATATATAGTGTATATCATAGAGTCTACATTTATATCGTACTTAAAATATATATATATATATTTATGTACACACAAGCAATGTACATTTTGATTTCATGATTTTAGCTTTAAAGTTACAGGGCTACTCTGGGTCCGTGGGCCATAATTTCGTTTTTATAACATGCCTCATGACAATGACAATAAAGTCTCCTTGAATTATTAGATAAGCTTTATAATATCCCCATTCTATTTTTCAGTGTGATTATAGGAAGTTATTTTTTATTAGGTTTGAAACAGAGAACCACATCTCCTACCACAGTATTTAAATCAGGACCTTAATATTCATGGTTTGCAGGGTAACTGCACAGGAGATTAACTCATGATAACAAAAACACTTTCATCCCAGTTCTAATGAAAGTGTCTCTGTACAGTTTCCTCTTCACCCCCCACATGATGACTGATGTTAATGACAGCATATAATGAATATTTAATATTATAGATAATAGATCATTTTCAGCTTTTATATTCTAAACCCAAGCTGGAATATATATATACTATTATTTTATTTTTGTTGTTGCTTATTTTATACATATATCTTTTAAAAAGCTTATTTAAAATTAAATTAAGTGCCTTAAGCCCAATTCCTCTAACTTAGCTGCACCTGCTAGACATGACTAAACGAAAAGGAAGGCCAGTTCTGCAGCTAGATCACAAGGAAGCTGGTTTGAAGCCCCACCCACTGTGGGGGCTTGTACTGTGTGCTGGCAGGAGGGGGGTTAATGCTGGAACCACTTCACACAGGGCTGAGGCATTTAACACAAGTTCATTTTTAGTTTGTGAGGGACTTGAAACAAAAAGCAACAAAGAAGAGAGAGAGAGAGAGAAGAGAGAGAGAGAGAGAGAAGAAGAAGAAAAGAGAGAGAAAAACAGAGAGGGACAGTAATTTCTGCATTTCTGAGTGGTGAGTTCTGACATTCTTTCTCAATTTGCTGCATTCTCATTATTCGGATTTCTACAGCTTTAGTCTGCACTCGCACCTGAACTTTCGTCCTGTTTGCAAAAACTCCAGGTTATTAATACAGGTTTAGGAATGAAGTCAGCAGGATATACTGAGTGCTGCATGTTTGAACCTGCAGCAGAACCCCCCGTACCATCACCCTTCATACTTCAGCACACTGTTTTATAGGTTTGGCAAATGAGTATGTTTTTCTGTCCCACCAAATCCAATGTAACCCAACAGGAATTTTAATAGCAGAGCAGGGTGAGACATGTCCTCTAATCTGGATCCCAAAGAGGGTTGGTGACAAAGTAGGCATGTTTAATCTATGGCTTTAATTTCATAATCATAAGATGAAACATTTTGCTGTATATCCCATCAGCACTCGCACTATTAGGAATACCTGTACACCATGTAATTAAAAAAATATCTAATTAGCCAATCATGTGGCAGCAGTGCAACTTATTCAGGATCAGTTAGGTCAACCATTAGAGTAGTGGACTGGGATTTTGACTGTGGTGTGATGGTTGGTACCAGAAGGATGGATCGAGTGTTTTCACACCTGTTGATCTTAGTAGACTTTCTCCCACAGCTTCTCAGATTGGGGATTAGGATCATTTCCAGCGAGCAGCAACTCTGCAGTCGGAAATCCGCTTAAGTCATCAAACAGAAGGGTGTCCTCCAATTCTTTTCCAATCCTTTGACTGTTCCTAAAGGAAATAAAGATACAGACTGTTAGTATAGATCTTGTAATAAGGTGCACATTGAGTGCATGTGTACTTTAAATATAACTAGGTACCTATTAAAAGTAGATATTTAAGGGACTTCGTATATTTTAAGTAGCAGTTCCTTTACAGGCTAACACAACATACTCAAAAGCAAGAACAACCATTGCTTTGTTAGTTGTAGTTACACATGTCCGCCACAGATGTCGCTTTAAATCTATTGAGCAAAACCTGAAGCCAGTTATTGATTTAAAACAAAAAAGGAAAAAAATCATTAATTATGGCGTATTAATGACCACACTTGTTATTTAATGCAAAACTGACACTGTCAGCAGTCGTTATTAGGTCTTTTTAATCATTAATCTTACATATATGTGTATAAAAACAAATCACAAAGCACACAATGTTTAAATAACCTGACCTTTGTTTCTCGATATTCATGAGTAATTAATGCAAGAAGTTTAAAGGGGTTTTCGAATCGTAGCCTGTGCAGTGTGGTTATTGTTTCACGTTCTAACCTGTGCTGCATGAGTATGTATGAGCATTAGTAATATAAGGCTCTTAGTATGGCCTCTTGGGTAGAAGCAGTTTAACAATTGAGCATGAAACAGGAAGCTAAAACAGTTGTGATATGTTAAATGACTGGTGCGGTCAAAAAAAACCCCAAAAACTACACTCAAGTCATGACCCAAGCTTCCTTTTCCTGTTTACAAAGAGACACTGTAACTGGAATGTCATCAGGTTGTTGGTGTGAGTACGAGAGCCGGCTGATTGATCTGCTAATTCATTTTATATTGTACCTTTCTGTTTATAAAATCGCTTACAAATGTATCTTTAAAACCACAGATTTGAGGCTGACCTCAGTCTCGTTTAAAAAGGAACTCAGCTGTACAGGAAGAAACGTTTATGAATCAGCAAATGCATAGCTTTAAAAAAATATGAATATTCGAAAATATCTGCTCAGGACTTCAACGGTATTAAATGAAGGCCAGTGATTACTGATTTTGGTAATGTGTAATGATAATACTATAGTATACAAAAGACACGGTAAATAAATCAGTGCTTTTTGTGGCGGCAGTGAACAATATGACTCGATGTAAAGCAGGGTCGGGGACCCTTAAGCCCAAGGGCTGTATACCACCCCCTGCACATCTATATATGGAGTGCCAAATATAGTGCAGATTCTACTGGCTGTATGTTTGGGCTTTGAGCTTGTCATTGGTCCTCTGCATATTTTAAATGAATCAATTGTCTGTGTGAACTGTGATCAGACGCTCAGCCACTCATGTTTTTGGCATCATGTAAATAAAACTGAGTTGGAACTGTTCCTTCTTGAATATAAGAAGGTTGAGTTGAGATTTTTGAAAGTTGCTTCTGAAAAAAAAAATGTCTTCTCAATAACCAAATGTAAATATAATGTATTTTGTGGTGTCAACCTGGTAGTCCTGGTTTACGTATAGTGCACTGGGATCTGTAGTGCCATATAAGGTCACTTGTACCACTTTGTGACTTAGTCCTTTATACACTGCTCAAAAATTAAAGGGAACATTTAAACAACACAATGTAACTCCAAGTCAAGCACACTTGTGGGAAATCAAGCTGTCCAGTTAGGAACACAGATTGTAAATCAATTTCACTTGCTGTTGTGGAAATGGAACAGACAACAGGTAGAAAGGTCATACAGGCACGTGGAGGACACATACTACTGAGCCTCATTTGAACTTGTCTTGAGGAATTTCCACTGAAGTTGGATCAGACTGTCATTTGATTTTGAATAGGATTCCAAATCCAGACCTCCATGAGATCATTTTCATTTACATTTTTATTTTATTTTGTTCTCAATGCATTCCACTGTCTACTAAATAAAGATCTTCAACTGAAATAATTTATTCATTCAGATCCAGGATGTGTTATTTTAGTGTTGTATTATTTTTTTGAGCAGTGTATAAAGATGCACTTATATAAACAAGAAATACATTGATGATATATATATAACAGCAAAACTTGTGTTTCGCTGCAAGAAGGCCCTGGTTGGATTTCTGGACAGGAAAGACAAATGAGACGTATCTCCCTGTTTTAGTGATAAGCTCCAGTTTCCTCTCACAGTCCAGGAACATGTCAGCAGATGTTGATACTAAAATGCCTGAGTGAATCTACATGTGAATTTGTCTATGTGTCTGCCCTGTGATGGACTGCAGACCTGTCCAGGGTATGTCCGGGCTGCTCCAGCCCCATGAGCCGGGTAAAACAAGTGGATACACTAATATCCTAGGGACAAATGGTGGTAAACACATTTCACAGCTTGGTATATTAACATAATGTTTTAATAAATATTCACAAAATGAAATAAACCATCAGTTATATTGAAGCTGAAGCCGTGGTTTATCTTTTTTTTTTTTTTACTTTTTCTTAGCCAACATGGAACCCAAAGCGCTGATCAACATGAAGAAGAAAATGTCCCACCTGGCCAAGCAGCAGTCTACGCCTGCACTGGGGAGGGGTGAGTGGATCCTGTCAGGGCCTCCAACACCACATGGCAGGAGCTGATAACACAGCAATGCACAAACACATTACACGGACAAATTAGGCCAGTGCCTGTTTAGTATCTAAGGTACTGAACTGACCTGAGGTTCTGTTATATACTCCCGGAGTAACTAGGCTATTAAAAGTGGAAAGAGTGGGTACCTCAATGTTTTGGGTGATGGGCCAGCAATCTGAAGGTTGAGGGTTCCAATCCCATGTTCATTAAAGTTACCAATGTGGGTTCTTGAGCAGAGCCCTTAACCTCATTGCTCCAGGGGGCCTGTATGACCAACCATGTTCTCTGAGACCGACCAAGTTGGGATATTT
Source organism: Xyliphius kryptos (assembly GCA_025769995.1). Classification (NCBI taxonomy): domain Eukaryota; kingdom Metazoa; phylum Chordata; class Actinopteri; order Siluriformes; family Aspredinidae; genus Xyliphius; species Xyliphius kryptos. The sequence continues at coordinate 15,217 of JAOUQT010205538.1, forward strand.
GTAAATTGTTTTGGATAAAAGTGTTCACTTAATGACCAAATGTAAAAGTATGAGGCTCCTATACAGACCGGCCGCTCTCATATAACAGGCCTAAACGTTGAAAAAGGAGAAGTGTAGTAGCGTTCTGATGCAATCAGCACTTCTTTAACCAGCTTGGGGAGAGTTCCCCCCATGCCCATACAAGGGAGAAATTTGCAGGCACTGATACACCCAGATACACCCAGATACACCCAGGAGGGGGCGTCAATCCATCGCTAGACACACACACACTTGAGTTGTAATTTAGATTGAATAATTTACCTAAAATGTTTTTGAACTGTGGAAGGTAACGCAAAGTCGAGTGAATGCTGTCAAGTTGATGAAAGCATGCGGTTCTTCCGCACTGTGACTATAATGAAGGTAACAGTGCAGATAATCCCTGACGTTATTCAAACAGGTCAAACCGGTCTGCGCGGAGGCTGCTGTTAATCTCCATCCAGTTGAAAACAATAATAACATCAGTGTCCGTAGGTTCAGGTCTGTATCACAAGAAGGTTCTAGGATCTATTATCAGGTGGTACCAATTCCAAGGCATCAGTGTCTGTTAAATTAAAAACTCTTAATTTGTCTCCATCTTCTTTTTCTTTGCTTGTCTGCTGTGTGATATACGATATACTTGATAACCACTTATAGGCCTCATCACCTCATGTGACCCTAATTAGAATAAGCGACGTAATTTGAAAGTTTCATACACATTATATAGACAAATGTTTTTGGGACACGCCGTTTCATTTCGTCACGTCAGGGTCAAAGCCCTCACTGATGGATTGGGGTCTTCGTGAGTACCTACAAAGCTGAATCTTGGCTCGGTCGTTCCTTATCATGTTCTTAGAAAACCACCGATAAATTCATGTAAGAAGGCACCTGCGTGAACACCGTAGTCTCAACGCACACTATATTCATGCCACATTTTGAATATCCACAAACCCCACTCTATAATAATACATTTATTTGAAATATATAAACCTCATCATTCATTCATTATCTTCCACTTAAACCTGTACGAAGGTCGCAATGGGGTTCCCTATGCCCATCCAAAGGAGCTTGGGCGCTGGGCAATCCATCGCTGGGTACATACTCACTCACACAGCCACACACTATACAGGGCAATTTAGAGCATTCAATTTACCTTGAAGCCATGATTTTTGGAATATGGGAGGAAACCCATGCAAACACAGGGAGAACATGGAAACTCCACACAGATTGGGTTTTGAAACGGGAATCCCCAGCGCTGAGAGGCGAACGTGCTAACCACTCCGCCCCCAAAGCCGTCAATCATTCAAAAACAATTGCGTTTCAACCTTCACGTTGTTATCAAGTTCTTCACTGTAGAGCAGCATGGGTTTTCCGCTAGTTGAATATAAACCCAAGAACTGAGCCATGCATTTAAGATCGATTCTGTTCCAGCAGACTGTGCACCAGTGCACAAAGGTCCATTACGACATGGTTGGGTGAGTTTGGTTTGGCTAAACAGAACTGACCCGCACAGAGTTCTGACCTCAACCTCTCTTAACACCTTCGGTATGAACCAGAATGGAGCTTTTGGGTGAAACCCCCCCATGTCTGACTATAAGTCATAGTGCTGTTAAAGCTGCTAAGGAGGGAAGCATCTTAGAATTTGGCATGTTCTGTAGGTAGAATGCAGGTGTTTACATATCTTTCTATGCATTTCACCCACGAATGCAGGGATGGGTATATTCCCACCACAGAGTTAATAAGGTCACGCCCTAAAAACATTGACTTTTTAAGAAAAGGGCTTCTGATGGATTGCATAAGGATAAATGCACCAAACTCGCTGAACCCTGTAGCTCACTGAGCCCAGTAACCAGTGACACACCCATGCAAATGGACTTCCTCAAACTGTAACCATAGAGTTTGAAGCATAAACTTGTTTTTTTTTTGTTGTTTTTTTCTTACTTTGCTTGGAGTAAAAAATAATCACAAAGCAGGCTTTTATGGAGAACGTGCGTGTGGAGGAAGGATAAGGGAAATGGGAGGGGAACGTTGCACAGGATTTGTGGGATGGCCAGGTACATAGCCAGTGCAGTGAACGAGGCGGAGTTTAGTTTGCTTTCCCCGAATTGTTTCCTTGACCATAATACTCGAGCAGCCACAAAGGGAAGAATAAACAGAGTGGATCTAAACTTCCCTCATCAAGAACGTTGAGGTGAACCACAACACGTGCAGGTAAACCCTTCTCTATTTACAGCACAAACATTTACCTGAGGGCAGGACCACACAGGGACAAACCGGGAGAGGAACCTCCACAGATCTGCACCGTCAGAGCCGAGCCGTCTGGGGTTTGAGATGTAAAACTTCACTGAGGAACAACAGGCTTTAGAACAAGAGCTGCAATCTAACAAGGTCATTTATTTTAAGCTTACAAGCCATTGTGTTCCTTCGGAGTTGATATGAAGGTTATGCAACAACATGTAAGAGCTTCAGTAACACAGCACCGAGTTCAACACTGGTTTGTGTCTGGCTTCGAATGGACCATGCAAAAATATGTATTCGTTTACGTTGTGTTAAGAGTATGCAGAACTTTGGAACGCAGTCT
>JAOUQT010205641.1:0-17811 GCA_025769995.1 Xyliphius kryptos
GGATGGGCATGGGGAACCACCCCGCGACCCTCATAAAGGAATAAGCGGAAGATAATGAATGAATGAATGAATGAATGAATAAATGCTGTTTCAGATCATCAATTCACTTTTGATCAGTCGTCGCCAGAGATACGCATAACACCAATCTACCAATCTAGGCTTCTCACGAGGAAACTGTTTCTACTGACAAAGACTGCAAATGAAAAACAAGTAAAAGCAGAGTTTTGTGTGCTAAGCTTAGGCTAAATCCACACCAGACAGCTCTTCTATCTTTCTTGCCAACGCGCGGTCGCTGTTGAATAAGATGGACGAACTCGAAATATGGACTTTAACACAAATAAGGCTAATTGACCTGCAACATCATGATTTTCTTAGAAACGTGGCTAATCGGTGATGTCGAACACCATGGTGGAACTGGAGGAACATGCTATATTCAGAGCCGACAAGGTAGCTGCAGCATCATGTAGGAGCCGAGGTGGTGGCGAGTGTATGTGTGTTAACAACATACAAACAACATAAAAACTTTGGGACCTTCTTTCGGAAAAGATTGAGAGCGATCTTCTCCTGGAAGAAGTCCTTTGTCAGGCAGGCATTGTGAACTGCAGCCTTGTCCTGTTGAAAAACCCAGTCATTACCAAACAGACGAGGGCCCTCAGTTATTTCTCATCAGAAAGTCAGCACCAGTAATGGCTTTAATTTGGGTAGAGGATTATCCCGTGTCTTGTCGGACAGCCAATCGGATCCTGCGGCCCAGCGTTGGTGAAATTTTTTTGGGTTCACCACTTGACTTTTTTGTTCCATAACCCTCAGGATCATCTTACTGCGTTCAACCCCAGCAGTGATGGCACGGTGTGAGCGGCCTTGCTTATGCATCTCAACAATCCAACCACGTTCAAAGTCAGTCCGCTTTTTTGCTTTTGCCATCAGGAGGTAAATACTTGACTTTTGATCAGCTGAAAAAAAATCATTGAGTGTAAATGCAGTTTTCAAACGAATGGCTGCTTAATGTTTTTGTTTCTCGCACCAAGTTCGTCTTTTTGCATTGTGTAATTTTTTAACTGGTCTTAAGATTTTGATCAGGAGTATATTTTGACACACTCCACATGAGCAAACTGCTCTAAATGTCGCAGGTTTAAAGGGTGCCTTTTCCAGAAGGTATGTTTTTGCTCCTTCCAAAGAAGATTAATAGGATTTCGGTCAGGGCTCATAGAAGGCCACTTTAAAATAGTCCAATATTTTTCTCTTAGCCATTCTTGGGTGTTTTCAGCTGTGTTTTGGGTCGTTATCCTTTTGCAAGACCCATTATCCTTTTGTGTTACCCCAGAGGGTTTGAAGGCTGAGCACCACCTAATGGAACACCCGAAAGATTTTACATTATTATAGCTTTAAAAATGTAAAAGTGAATATAACATTTTTAAAACATATTTAGTTTTTGGAACAATGAGTTCAATGAAATTGACGGAAAAGCCAGTGGTCGCTCTATTTACCGTCCAAGTTACTGTGTGATGTGAGTTGGACTGTGAATTCCCCAGCGCTGGTTCTTCATATTCAGAAGATCTTTTTTAATTAGATAAAGAGAATAAATCTGCAGTGACTGTGGGGGAGACTAATTACAACATAACCTTACCCAGTCATCAGAACAGGGAATTCTAACTGGTAGGAACCGGGCACTTAAAAACAAATACTTCCACTGTCACATCTGGAGTCCCACAGGGTTCAGTACTCAGACCCCTATTCTTTTCATTATACGTCATTGCTGGGCAACGTCCTTGAGACACATGGTTTTTCTTACCATTGCAATGCTGATGACACTCATATTCATTTGGCTTCCCCCCCCCCCCCGTTGACCCCTTAATCTCAAATCTGATATCCACCTGCCTCCCCGGCATATGTTTGGATGAAGGCCAACTCGTACACTGCTCTCTAGTGATGAATGTCGCCCGTTGATTCCAACTCACCGAGGTGCAAATTCTCACTCCATTTGATTCATTACTGCTGAATGGTGGAACGATCATACCAGCAACATCCGTAAGGCTGAGTCACTCAAGAAACTTCTCAAAACACATCCTTTCACAGACACTTGATATAAAAAGAAATAAAAATAAAAAACAAACAAAAAAAAAGTAGCCAGATCGAGTAATGCGCAGAGTTGATGGTGCTTTGGATAAAAGCGTCTGCTAAATGACTAAATGTAAATGTAATGTAATGTAAATGGGTTTTCCTGAGTACCTTCAAGGCTGAAACCTGGCATAATGCTTACCTACCAATTTTTTTTTTTTGCTTATGGTTAATTGTTTGTTTGCTATAGCCATCGAACGCATCACCTCAGATGGACTGGGCTCTTGGCGAGTACACGAGGAACAAACCACATTTAATGACTGAACTGAATCTGCTGATTATTTTTTATTTATAAACCCCCCCCTCCCCCCATACCACTGAGCCACAGTCCTCACAAGGTTCTTTCCTTTAAAACAGATACTCAAAGGTTTGAGTGACGTCACGTTGGCTTGTGTTTTTGGGGTTCGGTCTCAGAACTCTGTAAAGCTGCTTTAAAATAATATTAAATCGAAGTAAATAAAAGTTAACCTAAAGTAAAGTATTGTTAAAATAAACTTATGTAAAAGTAAAGTAATATTACAGTAGCGTCAAGCAATGTAAAATTAGTAAAGTTATAGTAAAGTTAACCTAAAGTCAAGTATTATTAAATGAATGTTAAATTAAAGTCATGTAATATTAAAGTAAAATAATGTAAAGTACTTAAAGTTAACCTAAAGTAAAGTAATGGTAAATTAAAGAAAACGTAGGTAAAGTTTAGGTTAACCTTAGTTATTGTTAATATAAAGTAATATTACAGTAAAATAATGTTAAATTAAACTTAAATTGAAGTAACATTAACTAACAGAGTAGGAATTCATTGCCATCAGAAGCTGTTTGTGAATACAGGACAGGTTTATTATCATATTCACTTTTGTAAATATTACAAATAAAAGCGTTCAGGAAACGCGTGTTAATAATGAAATAGAAAAGACGAAGAAAACTACAAAGGTGGGTGTTCTATTAAAACAATCACATGAACCATCAAGAATAAAAATCAATTTAAAAAAGAATCGGCATTTTACATCATGGAGGTCCGAATCAGATCTCCACATCACTCTCCTTGTCGTTGTCATGATCACCATCGTAAAATTCATTCGATGCCTCCGGCCTGTTGATTGCAGCAGAAGGTAAAACGTTTAATATGTAACTGCTTTTCTTACAAACCCAAATGACAGGAGTGAAACACTTGTTATTTCAGGTCTGATGGTTTCACATAGTGGTCAAATGATGAAAATGCAGGACATGCGAGTACTGTGTAGAACATCCCACCATCCCTCCATGCTAATTCTAATCCTTTTATTTTTGAAATAAGGTACAGTCACTGTATCCACCCCACTACGCCACCCTGTAGGTTTTCAGCAGCACTGCAGTGCCACTGAACTTCATTCAGATGCTTTAAAGTCAATAATAAAAGACTTTTCATCAGAAACTTTCTCATTTAGAGCGAGTTCGCTTCAGCAGGGTTCTCACCTGGAGTAGTTCTCCTCTGATCCTCTCTCATCAGGATCAGCGTCATCAGAACGCTCGTAACTCAGCAGGTCGGACGGAACGTCGTGGATCTGGACGCTCGGCGCGTGGTTTAGCATCTTCAGGTTTTCAAAGACAGTCTGACGGATCTGCTCCAGATACTGTGGGACACAGCGCTCAATGTGACATCACGCTCGAATTCGAGACTCGGATGATGATCTGTTCTGAAATGGAACGTACCTGTCTGGAGTTCTGGTTTTCTATTCGTGTACTGACATCCGGATGAAGTGTAAAATCAGGGGCAAAATATTCAAAATATTCTGAATCAGAAGGAAAGAGTTCATCAGTGCTGAAAAACCAAAACATCACCGACCGAAGAGACTTTGATCTGAGGTTTACTGCGCATTGCAAAAGGTTTGGAGTGTAGGTAGCTTTACTTTACAGTGAAAAGGTCAAGGACTACATTCTAAGGACCAGGTTCCTTTAGAGGTAAGGTTAGCATGTTCTCCCTGTGTTAGCACAGGTTGCCTGCCACAGACTGACCATATAATGGCGTTTAGATGTACTAAGTACCACATTAGTTCTACATCCACATTTATTCATTTTGTTGCAATGAACTAGTTACCTGTTCAGTCCACTGAACACTGAGATAGGATTTAGGAACTTAATAAGTAGCTTGTACACTAAAGAAATTTTTGTGAACTAGAGGTGTAAATATTAATCGATTTGAATCGATCAACTGACTATACAGCCATAGAACATCTTTGGTATGAATTAGAGCTGAGACTGAGAGCCAGGCCTTTTCGTCCAACATCAGTGGGTGATCTCACAAATGACCTTCTGGAAGAATGACCGAATTCCCATAAACCCACTCCAAAACCTGGTGGACAGCTTTCCCAGAAGAGTTAAGGCTGTTCTAGCTGCAAAGGGTTTGATCACCTTCATATTGAACCCTATGGATTAGGAATGGGATATCACTTAAACTCATATATAAATTTAATTTGCCTGTAGGGGTCAGCGTTGGTTTTCTTTTTATGGAGTAACTGCTCTATTTACAGAGTGCTGATCAAGACTGCTATAGTCTGATATACATTGTGTGAATGGTATACTGATTTCTTTTTGATTTATTGGAAACTTTTTGTGTAAAAAAATCATATTGTAATCGTATTGAATCTTATCATATCGTGGTGAATTCTTTGGTATCGAAAATAAGGTATCGAATCGTTGGCTTGAAGAATGTAAATCGAATCGATTTGTTATGAAGGCTTCGATTTACACCTCTAGTACTTACAGAGGACACCTACATCTGAAGAACTTTACTCAACACACAAACAAAACAATGAAAACCACATACCACTATATGGCAGCTCATCACTGATGGACTCATCAACCAGCAAAGACGTTTCATATGTCCTTCAACCAAAACAGTAAAAATCAACTGCAGGTTTCAAAACACAAACCAAGTACCATAAAAAGAACCCACCAACCAAACTGCTGCCCTGCAGGAACTATCATCAAGGTTACTGAAGTTTATCAGCAAATCAGTCGGTGCTTCTGAGTGATCCATGACATCACATATTTAAAATCAAGATAACCTGATCTTGTTTCATAAACAGCGTATCTGATGTTAATGCAGTGTTCCAGTTCCGGTTCCAGTTAAAGGAACCAAAGAAACTTTAAACTGAGTCAGGGTTTGTTTGGGGTTTTCATTTTGGAACAACTGATTACATCACATCCTTTAAATTATCTGATGATTTCACGTACAGAGTACATACACGTATTCTTTACAAACCATTTGGTACGGGCCACACAATTAGGTAGGCTTTAATAAAAACATTTTGCTCTTTAAAAATCATCTGATACACTTAAATTAATTGTGAAATGGAGAATATTGTTTGTGAATTGAATGACATTGTGTCTTCCTTTCAAAAAGAGGGAAATTTGCAAGTGATCCTACACTTTTGAGCAATACTGTATGTTTAAGGCTTCATAAACCCCTCTGACACTCATATAAACACTTCAGGAGTCTTAACGAGCCAGTACACTATTTACTGGCTGTTACACAATACAGCAAAAACCCTGATTCAGAATTAGATCACTCCTGATCAAAATCTTATCACCAGTTAAAAAATTGCACAAATTTGCATTTTACACTATTTTAGAGTTTTTAAGGTAGAGCTTCACAATAGAAAAGCTAAAAGAAGAAATAAGCACAAGAGACAAAAACTTTTAAGCAGCCAATTTTTTGAAGACTGCATTTACACTCAAACATGATTTTTTCAGATGATCAAAAGTTTAATGCCATAGCCTTCAAAAGCCAATATCTGCACAAAAATTTGGATTTCATGTCATTTTCAGTCAAATATTTACACTTTCAAGACCTCCCGATGTCAAAAGCAAAAAAATCTGACTGACTTTGAACGGGGTACGATTGTTGAGCTGTATAAGCAAGACCTCTCACAACATGCCATCACTGCTGAGGTTGGACACAGTAAGACGGTCATTTTGCATTTTTAAATGATTCTGAGGGCTATGGAACAAAAAAGTCCCAAAAAAAATTTGACCAGTGCCGAGCCACAGGATACAATTATTTGTCCGTCAAGACATGAGACGATCCTCTACCCAAATTGAGGTCATTACTGGTGCTGACTGCAGCCCAATAACCATCGTAGGGCATCCATGAGGGAAAGGCTTCAGAAACGAAACTGTCTTTAAATGCCACATCTTTTCAACGCCCTTGGACTTTGCAAGGGTGCACCAAACATGGGACATTGAAAGGTGGAAGAAAGCTGTAGTCTCTGATGAGAAAAATGTAATCTTGATGGTTCTAATGGTTTTCAATGTGGCTGGCATGACAAGGAGATCCCATCTGAGATGTTTTCTACATGGCGAGAGGGGGAGAGAGGCATCATGGAAAAATGGAGCTTTAGGTTGTGTAGGGGCGTCAAACAGCAGCTGGCTATGAGAAGATGTTGCAGCAGGCATCCCTCATGACTGAGGGCCTTATACTGTTGTGTTTTTCAACAGTATAATGCTGCAGTTAAAAATGCCCGCCTGATACAGGACTTTTTCCAGGAGAATAACATCACCATTTTGGATAATCTTGTGTGTTCTTCTGATATAAATCCCATTAAGAACATTTGGGGATGGATGGCAAGTGAAACTTACAAAAATGGACATCAGTCCAGACAGTGGATGCCCTTTGTAAAGCCATTTTGAACATTTGGAGCAATATTTCCAAAAAACCCTCAGTGATCAACAACAATGGTGGAGCGAGCTATCCATTACTGAGTTTTTTTTTGACTCTTTGATTTCTGTTTTAAGGGAGTTTTAAGATTTTTTTAAGCTATGGACCTAAACTTTGGATTAGCTGATAAACAGCCTATTTCGGTTCAATAGTTTTTTTCAATAAACTTTCAGCTCAAAAGTTTTTGTCTTTTAGCATTGTGAAGCTCTACTTAGAACGCTCTTAGAAGCAAAATGCAAATTCTTGCAATTTTCACTGGTCTTAAGATTTTGATCAGGCGTGTATCTTAAAAAAAAATCAAACCTGGTTTCAAACATTAATAAAAGTGCTAGACAAAAAAAAAAATTGCCACTCCAATTCACCAACACCCCTCCAACAAAACTGTAAGGTCCATACCACGGATTAAACTGATTCGTGACCTTTGTGTACAATTAAACCCCTAATAGATCAGTAATATTAATTTTCATCAATCAATAAATCAGGTCGGTAAATCATGTTTTAAATAATCATGTTTTCTTCTTCCCCTTTTAGAACATGACACAAAATCTGATAAAGATTTCGGTTAAATTTTTACAATTCTACAACCTTCCACCAAGCGGTTCCATCAAAGACATCATCTGATCTGATCAGAGTTAGATTACAGTAACGGAAATCATACGTACCAGCAGCGTGCCACGTTCCGTACGGTGTAGCCTCCTCCACCCAGCACCAGCAGAGGGATCTTAAAACTCTTCACAAACTCCACACACTCACTGATGAAGAAACAAATCAGACTCTCAGATTATTCAGTCTAAATTCCCACTGAGCATAAATCCCACTGAAAGGCCACTTTATTAGCCCTTTTACAGTTGCGCCCGTTCTGTCAGATGTTCAACACGCGACTCTGTGTGGCAAAAACAGCTGCGGCTTCGAAACGGAGTGAGAAACTCTGAATCCTTAACATGTTTAGGCAAAATGAATCACTTTTTTATGTTAAGGTCAGTTTGCATGCTTTATTGGGTTGGGTGAATGGTGGACCCTGATGTCCTCAAGTGGTGGAGTAATGGTGTGCAAAACGTGTCTTTGGTGTATTAATGATTGAGCTGGACATTCGGACAGGAGAGTTACTCTGGGACTTGATCACCAAACATGACTTCGTCGTAATTGTGGGGAGGGGTTACATTCTTAGAACGCTTACATTTAGTGCACACAGCATTCACTGAAGTCCAAAAATCATATTGAGATCAGTATGTACTGCACCCCCTCCCCCTCATCATCAGTAACCCACCACTTACCCATGACCTCGTATACTGAGATTAAAGCATCCGAGTCGGTCGCAGCCCAGCGAGTCAGCACCGCACTGTAAATAATGAAGAAACCAGATTAGGATTAACAGGAGCTATTCTTCATCATCATCATCATCATCTTGATCAATATCACAGACAGTGTGGTGTTTACCTGCAATACAATACATGTTGGCTGATAAAAGTCCACCACCTGTTTAATCACTGGCTGAAACAGCTGTCTGTAACCTGAGGTGTTATAAGAGGAAGTTAGACTAAAATGAACTCATCATTCATTACAACCTGATAAAAGATCAGGCAATCGGTTGATCGATCGGCCGAACAGTAAAAGTATTTAATGTTTTATATATGAACACATGACAGTAGTGGAAATCCATTCAATTATTTTAGTTTTAGTGTGTGACATTTTCAAAACACGTGTACTGGACCTAAACTTTTTAATTAAAACGAGACTTTGGCACGAAGGCACTTTTCAGTTTGGACCAGACTGCACTATCCAATTTTATGATTGGCTCGTTTCCCATGAGTACATTGATGGGACAGCGAGAAGTGTGACGTTAGAAGCTGCTTCATCTGATGCTCGAGTTGGTTTCTCGATTTACAAATCTAATCAAAGGATCTTTTACTTTAACTGCTCCTCTGCCATCTGATTATTTAAATTGACCCCCACCGGATCCACGCTCGTCCATGTGCAGTTTTACAGGTACAGCCTGCACGATTAGGGTGGCGGATGAATCTCAGTACTGCAATGACATTGGCATGGTGTCCAACAAACTGCAGCGACAGATACCACCACTAACTAAACTTCATAACAACCTTAATTTTAATTACGGCTCCTGAGTGAACCAACTCGGTTCTGTAACGAGATAAACATGAGATCATAAACTACTCACTCTGATCATCAATGCCGTCGCGCAGCGGGACGTTCAGGCAGTAATAGCGACCGCTCTCAGCGCCCACCTCGTACATGTCACCTGCAGCACAGCAGAGAATTAACACCTCACGATCTCGTTACTGTCTGTCTGTGGATTCAGATGTTTCATTCTAAATTAACCCACTGTGACCCTGTGATGCAGAAATAACCAAAATAAAGAGAACAGCTTTTGTTCTGAGCATCAGTCTGCAGTGGTTATGAACATTTCTACTGGACTAGCTCAGAACTTGATAACAACGTGAAAGTTGAAAGGCAATACTGCCTAAAGTCTCCAGACCTAAACCCAATAGAACATATTTGGGGCATCCTCAAGCGGAAGGTAGAAAAGCGCAAAGTCTCGATTGTCCGCTAGTGCCTTGATGGCGTCATGGAGAAATGGAAAAGCATTCTAAACTGTGCAGCTCTTCAAAACTTCATGCCAAGGAGAGTTAAGGCAGTTCTGAAACATAATGGTGGCCACACAAAATATTGACACTTCGGGACCTTTAAGGGGTGTACTCACTTTTGTAGATTTTGTAGATAGTGGTTTAGGTATTAATGGCTGTACATTGAGTTATTTGGGGGGAAGAATAAATGTAAACTGTTATATAAGTTGCACACAGGCAACTTTCCATTGTATATTTGCATTTGGTCATTTAGCAGACACTTTTATCCAAGGCGACTTACAAGTATCCCATTTAATAGTTTAGGTCAGAACACAGGGGTACATACAGAATCCCTGAAGCAATGAGGGTTAAGGATCTTGCTCAAGGACCCACATAGGTAACTTCAGTGCTCCTGGATTGCTAGTACAACACCGATAGTACTGGACTGTACTCACTTTTGTGATACACTGTATGTTTCAATGCATTTTTTAATTTTTTTTTTTTTTTTCACTGTGAAAATGTGTGAGTCCCGGGCCAGGAACCATTCCCAACTGTTGGGTGTACAATCACTGTCAGTAAATATGAACAGACTTATCCCTGTCCTTATTATTGAAGGTGACTCCTACCTGTTCCAGGAAAAAAATAGTTCCCGTATTTATGGAAGGACACTGTCATGACTCGATCCGTCAAATAAAAGGCCTCTTGCACTCCATCGCCATGGTGAATGTCAATGTCTATGTACAAAACTCGGGGGTGGTATCTGAAAGGATCAGTGCAGAGTAGCTTATTCAGGAAGCTGAATGATTGTTATCAGAATGTATGAGTGTGTTACACATTTAAACACACATCTGAAAGAAAGCTACTAAAACTTAAACAGCACGCCGGCGCAAAGCAGCTAAAGCAGTCACCTCCCGCTCAACCTGAAGACCACCTGAAGATTGAGGAACCAGGCTCACGCAGAGGTACTTCAAATAGCCCTCAAGTGAAATGTTTTATTATAAAATGGCTAGTTTCACTCCTTAAATCTGATTGGCTCAGCTGTTTGTCCCGACGTGACATCATTGGTGATAATATACACCTCTGAGAGATTCATGGTCGCAAACACATTATTTTCCGTTTTCTGTAAATGTTCTGTAATTTGACCACTAGATGACAGTATTTGTTTGTTAGAGAAACTGGAAGCTTGTTACCGAGCGATCAGCGTTCACTTTAAAAACCGAACTGGATTAAGCTGCGGAAGAGCAGATTATTAGTTTTCAATTGACGCATTTATGAATCAAATAAAATCAAATAAAAATTGTGTTTTTATTATAGTGTGCGTTTTATAAAAGCAATGGCACTCGACTGTTGTGCATTATTGTAAAAAAAATACGGAAAAGAGGTGTAACTGTACTCTGCTTTACTGTGATGCCATGCCCTCCTTTACCCTATTGCTTTAATATATACAGACCCAGGTTTTGGTGCTTGTTATTTCCTCTTATATGAAATCATTATGGATCTATTATTATGATCCTCAGATGAGCTTATTCAGACTGACTTGGAAGTAAGGATTCTATAAAGCTGCTTTGAAACAATGTTCTGTTTCGTTCAGAGATTCAAAAAGAACACCAATAACACTGTCAATGACACGAACACACATACAGAGAGGGATGGACGGATAAAGAGACAGACAAACAAAGAAACGGACAAAGAGATGGACAGACAGACAAAGAGACGGGCAGAGAGGCGAATGGAAGGACGGTCAGACAGAGACACTGACAGACAGACCAACAGATGATAGACAGAAAGACAAATGGACAAACAGGCAGACAGTCAGATGGACGGATTGACAGAGACAGATAAAGACGGACAGGCAGACTGCACTCACTTGAGCAGCTCGAGGATACTGATGACAATGTCGTTTACGTAACAAAATCCAGACGCCTGGAAATAAGCATTTAATAGTAGATAAAAGCTTGGTTTTGGCAACACAGGAACACGGTTTATTCAGCATTAAGGGTCAGATCCTGATTTAATCCTGAGATAAGGAGGTTAAGGTTACAGAGCCGATTCCCTGGTTCCTATAACATCATTTTGCTGTTAACTCCTCTTAGCTATCAAACTTGTAATGAATCTGAGATTTATAATTTAACACAGCAACCTCCATCAAACACAAAACACTCCTTTAATCTTACCTCAAACTTTTTGGCGTGGTGTAACCCTCCAGCCCAATTGATAGCAATGTCACAAATCTAAAGACAATAATGTTGTAAGAAAATGTCCAGCCTTGTTATGGTCATTACGATTTATTACGGCGATTGAGCACTGTGAAAGGAAGGAAGCAGCCTCGTACCTTATGGTTTAACTGAGTTGCTCCCTGTAACGAGGCTCCGGTGTATCTGGAACAAAACTCAAACAGACCTGGAAACACCGGACTACAGCCATGCCCCAAAAAAAACAAACAGGACCACCACAATAAGAATCTATACTCATAAACAATCAGGGAGACAATCAATAACTGTAAAACTTGAAGCGGGGGGACAGACAGCGGGGGACAGACTGCGGAGGGGACAGCGGGATTGGGGGGGGAAGACAGGTTACCAGTCGTCTCCCACGTTGAAGGTGTTGAGACTCTTGGTGAAGCCCTGCATGTTGTTGGGACTGACTTTCTGTAGGAAGTCGATGTAGTCCTCGGAGTGAAAGCGGCACATGTCGTGCTGCGAGGCTTTGTACGGTTTGAAGACCTGTGATAACAGAAGGAGATGTAATGTCATGTAAACCGGGCACCAGAGGGGGCGATGCAGCAACAGATACACACCATCATCTTCTTATACAATCCATAATGCAGAACCAGGCTGTGAGTCAGAGACAGACGGTGGGGCTTCATAGGGTGTCCTGCACCTGCAGGGAGAGAACATACCAACAACATTCAGTTACCAGCATCTATATACACACACACACAACCACACACAACCATACACATACACAAACAATACAGAGCCTGGATGTATGGAAACATACCAACAACATTCAGTCAGGAAGCATCTATGTACACACACACACACACACACACACACACACACAGTGTTGACGTGTAAAGTTCCACTAGTTTGTAGTTTTCAATAAATAGTAACCTATTTTCTTTTGTGGTGTACTGGTGAGGTGACGTCACGTTATCGGTCACATTCCGTGAGTTTATGGGTTTAATAAGACGATGACGTCATAACGGAGTGTTTGCAGTGCAGAGTAGTGATTTGTAAGAGAGGTCTGCTGATCTTACATCACATCACTACCCACATTAACAGTGATCCGTACAGCAGAAAGAAACATGGCCAGCTCACCGTAGTGAAAGTTCCCGACGTCCGGATCATAAAAATAAGCTGTTCGGTTGTTCATTTTAATCTTCTACTTTCTGTTTTTATTAAATTTCTTATTTAATTATCGAACTAATGGTTTCATCTGTGCGCCTTCAGCGACCACGCTCTTCTTCTCCTGATTTTCCTTCTGTAGTGACCGTAAAGAAGACTGACACCCTACCGCCACCTACTGGATCTGGAGGGTACGTACCGAGATTCCATCCATCTATACATTATCTTCAGTTTAATCCTCTATGAGGGTCGCAGTGGGGTTCCCCACGTCAATTGGATGAAAGTTTTATTTTATTTTCTGTTGACACGCACTTTATGATTTACTTTTTTTAAAGCAATTAGTTTCTTTAATGTAGGTCTTGTTTAATGTTTAGGTTTTTCTAAATATTTTATTCAGTTTAACATTTAAAGCAATACATATTGTTGACATATATTGAACGATATCTTTTTTTTTAAATACATTTGTGATTTGTGGCAAATGTTTACATTTTTTTAAGAATACATGTTCAGGGATCGTTACATAAATTCTGTTATAATGAGGTGACGACATCCTTTCAGTCACAAGTAGTGTTCTCCTTTAATAACAAGGCCATCCCCTCTAGATTACCACAGCTTTTACATAAAATTCTTAACTTTAAGTCATTGTTCCACACTTCAACCAATCAGATTTCCGTCAGACTTTAGGAGAAAATGTGTTTAATGATAATTAAGCTTTAATTAGGATTAATTGTTCCTCTTATGAATTGAATGCTCTAAATTGCCCTGTATATGTGTGTATGTGGGCGTCACGGTGGCTTAGTGGTTAGCACATTTGCCTCTCAGTACTGGGGATTCCTGGTTCGAATCCCAATCTGGGTAGACTTTACATGGTCTCCTTGTGTCTGCGTGGGGTTCCTCCCACATTCCAAAAACATGAAGGTAAATTAAGTGCGCTAAATTGCACAGTTTGTGTTTGTGTGTGTGAGTGAGTACCCAGCGATGGATTGGCACTCTGTCCTGGGTGTAAATGCCCAGCGCCAGAGACGTTCTCACCTGGATGAGAATGGGGAACCCCCCCACGACCCAGCGCCATAAAGGAATAAACGGAAGATAATGAATGAATGAATGTTCCTCCTATGAGACACATACAAAAAGAAGACTTCACAGCACGTATGGTGTTCTTGAGATACAACTCAGCATTCTTCAAGCATGAGTTGTTTTTACATTTTATTTAGTAGATGCTTCTATCCAAAGCAACTTCAAAATGAGAGAACATCACAAGTCAGTAGTTTTAGGAAAAAAACAGCTACACTGTAATATCATCAAAACCAGCACATTACTTGATCTGCCTTTTTTTTTTTTAATGATAACTGGTGTGTTTACAGAGGTTTGAGTGACTCAGCCTTATAATGTTGGGAAAATCATTCCACCATTCGCAGTGCTGAATGTAAAGCTGGATTTTGGTTTCATCTGACCACATGATGTTCTCCCAATCCTCTCCTGGATCATCCATATGCACTCTGCAAACTTCAGACGAGCCTGGACATTTCCTGTCTTGTGGGTTTTATATTTTCTTACAATCGCTCCCACAGTTGATTTATTCACACCAATCTGCTGGCCTATTGTAGAGTCACACTTCCAAGCCTGGCGCAGCTCTACAGTTTTCTTCCTGACATCCTTTGACAGATATTTGTTCTCAAGAGCTTCTTAAAGAAGAAGACACAGGTCTGTGAGAGCCAGAAACGGTGTTTGTGGGTGATCAATTGGTGAATTACTTACCACCATCATTTACAAATAAATTCTTTAAAAATCCTACACTGTGATTTCCTGGATTTTTTTTCGTTGAAGTGTAACTATGATGAAAATTACAGACATCTTGTATCTCTTAAAAATACTTTACATAGTGTTAAATACAAGTTCACCGGTTTAATGTGAAAGGTCATGAGATGATAATCGAAAAATAAAGAACAGACCAAAGTTCTGCACATTTAAGAGTAGTTAGACCTTTGTCTCTGATCTTAAGTAAAATGTTGGATCTTTCGTTGAGATGAACCCATGTGAGAGGTGTAAAAGCGAAACAGAAATCTGTTGGAGCTGATAACTTCCAGACGTCTGAAAGACCTCAAAAACCAGAGGTTGAAAGTACTGATTCAAAAAAGTCTTTATTTCACAAGCTTCTTATTTTAGTCCCTGTATAAAATCTTAATCTGAAAACATCTTAGAACTTTATAAAAATGGAATATTAATACAACACAGTGAGAACATGTTAAAGCCCTCAGCTCAGCGCAGCGTCACCAGCTCCTCAGAGGATGTGGGATGAATGGCAATGGTTTTGTCAAAATCTGCTTTGGTTGCTCCCATATTAATGGCCACCGCAAATCCCTGAAGCATTTCATCACAGCCAAGCCCCTGCATGTGGAGACCAACCACCTGAAACACGAGGAGTCAGACACACAAGGAGTCAGAGTCAAATATATAAGGAACCAAATACACAAAGAGTAGGGGACACGGAGAGCCAGGTACATGAGTAGTCAGAGACACAGGAGTCAGATGGGAAAGGAGTGAGATATGTGAGGAGTCAGTCGTGAGGGGTCAGAGCCACATGGAGCATGTCACAGGGATACAGACACACAAGGGGTCAGTCATACTGAGTCAAATATAAAAGAAGTCAGCGTCACGTGATTGATGACAAATGAAAAGGCAGAGACGGTGATGGTGAAGTCAGTTGAAGCGCCCTCACCTTCTCCTCGATTCCTGTGCACACCAGCTTCATGACACACTGGGTTTTGCGTGTGGTGATGGCGTGGTACATGGGGCTGAATGACGTGGTGTAGCACTTCACAGCACTTGCTCCCCACCGCATCACGGCTTCATCTATAAAACATGGATTTCAGATTCTGAATTAATCAGGGCCATGATCTGGTCTGGAGAACGTAACAAAACCACAGTGCAGCACAGTACAGTGCAGTGTGGTGATACCACTTCATTATACAGTTCTACACACTGCAGTCATCATGGTTAACCTGATTTGCAACACAGACACAATGTCATGGCCAGGCCAAGCTCCAGACCCGAGCTCCGTTGAAAACATGCCAAGACGTTTTAATGCTCTGCCAGGTACTTTACTGCAGCAGTTTTTAGTCTTTAACAAGTGAAATGCATGCTCAATTGGGTTGAGATCAGGTGACTGACTTGGCCATTGAAGAACATTTCACTTCTCCTGGGTAGCGTTGGCTTTATGTTTTTGGGTCATTGTCCGTCTGTGTTATGAAACGCCGGCCAATCAGATTTGAGCACACAGTACGTCTCTGAATACCTCCGAATTCATCCAGCTGGTTCTGTCCTGTGTCACATCAATAAACACTTGTGATCCAGTGTCACTGGCAGCCATGCATGCACAAGTCATCACACTACCGCTGCTGTTATTTACAGACAATGTCATATGCTTTGTGTCATGAGCTGTACCAGGCCTTCCCCATACCTTTTTCTTTCCATCATTCTGGTAGAGGTTGATCTTTGTTTCATCTGTCCAAAAAATGTTCTTCCAGAAAAGTGTCCTGCCTGTTGTCCTGCCTGCAGTGAACCCTCTTTATTTACTTGCATGCAGTCTTCTCTTTATGGTAGACTTGGATATTGATACGCTTACCTCTCGAAGAGTGTAGTTCACTTGGTTGGCTGTTGTGAAGGGGTTTCTGTTCACTACGGAAATTATTCTGCAATCATCCTCCCTATTGTCTTCTGTGGGCATCCAGGTCTTATTGCATTGATGAGTTCACCGGGGTTTTCTTTCTTTCTCAGATTTTGCCACTAATATTGTAGCAATTTCTCTGTTTTCTTAGCTTAAGGATGGCTTGTTTCACATTTGCCCACATGTTTTCTTTACAGCCAAACCTTCCAAATGCAAGCACCATGTCAGAAATCAACTCCAGGCCTTTTAGCTGTTTAATTGAGAATGGCATAATGAAGAGATTGCTTATGAACTGTCCAATTACTTTTGGCTCAGGTTAAGGAGCTGAAACTACTAGACCGTTTATCCAATATTAATGTGGATCCCCGCAAATGAAAGCTGAAAGTTAACATTTTCTGTCTATGTCCATTAGATAATTAGAACTTAAATATATTTTTAAACAAGTAAAAAACTAAATTTGTTTCAGTGTCTAAATATATCTATGGACCTAACTGTATAAACGATCACGAACATTGTCCATAAGAACGCCTTCCCTGTTCATACTATTTATCGTTACATAATAAAGAGGGCGGAGCTTACCCTCGGTCAGACCCACAGTACCGATAGGTGGGTGGCTGAACACCACGGTGGGGATGTTGGTATAATCCACTTTAGAATCTGCTTTTCCCTCAAACAGACGATGGGCAAGTTTACGTCCCGCGGCGATGGCAACTACACCAGGGGGAACAGAGAGGGGTCAGAGGTCATCTAAAGCTACAAACACCCATAGTTAATAATAACAACAATAATAATATAGCCACGAGCGGTTCAACCCGCCTGTGGACAGTCTGGACAACAAGACAATAGGATGTAAACTGTGTGAATTTTAAATTTAAAGCGTTTTTGATTTTCCAAGTTTTCAGATGTTCTGGAATGTTTCCAGTTTCCATGGAGACTATGAATTCATTCGAATTATGACTTATTAATTAATCTGCATATAGCACCCTGACCAAGGTACGGTTCAACAAGACCTATAGTTGTTAAAGCAACCCCTATAGACATAAGAGCACCAAATTTGTTTGGCCTCTGCAGGGACTGATGCTAAACGTGTGTGAAATTATGTTACAATCAATGATGAATTAATTAGCATTTTGACATATGGATTTATTTGCATGTGGCAGATTGACGGAATGGAAGTCCAACTTTTTTTGATTAGTAGGTTGATGTGCAAAAATGGAAGTGTGTGTAATGTGGGCTCAAATTGCAAAGTTGTTCCTTTGGAGTCTGGGAACAAGTTTTAGGTAGAAGTTAGAAGCCTAAATGCGTTGTGCTGCACTATAGCACCAATTATACATTTACATTTAGTTATTTAGCAGACGCTTTTATCCAAAGCGACTTACAAGGATCCCAACTTAGTTGGGGTCA
>JAOUQT010205836.1:0-17808 GCA_025769995.1 Xyliphius kryptos
TTAGCAGACGCTTTTATCCAAAGCGACTTACAAGTATCCCAACTTGGTTGGGGTCAGAACACAGGGTTGATGCAGCATCCTGGAGTAAAGAGAGTTGAGGGTCTTGCTCAAGAACCCACATTGGTAACTTCATTGGACTTGGGATTTGAACCCACAACCTGCTGATGGATAGTCCAACGCCCCTAACCACTGAGCAACCACTGCCAACTTGAATATCATCTTTGCACATGTCTGTGGTATTGCTTCCACATACTCCAGCTACATGATGATGCATCATGTGGACAAAGGTACAAAACTCTGGAGTATATTTTAAAGGATTTTTTGTCGATTCAGAATAAAATTTCTGGTTTAAACATTGATATTTACCAGAGTGGACCTGGTTCACAATCTGAGTTCTAATTCAGTTCAGTGCTGGGTGTGTGGGCCAGTTACATTCCAACCGCATTCATACAACAATGACTTCAAGGACGTTACATGATGCATTTGGTCATTTAGCAGACACTTTTATCCAAAGCGACATACAACTATCCCAACCTGATGGTTGGGGTCAGAACTCAGGGTTTGGTCATCCCTGGAGCAATGAGGGTTAAGGACCAACATTGGGACCGACATTGGTAATTTAAGTGGACCTGGGATTTGAACCCACAACCTTTAGATTGCTAGCCCAACACCCAAACCACTGAGCTACCAAACTCCTACTTAGGAGTACGCATAAAAGTATCCAAAATGCATGGATTACGGTTGGTTTGGTTTTCCATGTGGATACAGGAAGAACATGGAAACTCCACCCAGATTGGGATTTGAACCGGGAATGCCCAGTGCTTGAAGGTGAACGTGCTAACCACTAAGCCACCCACAGTAAAGGTTCATCATTTAAAATCATGAGGGAAAATATTTTATACTTAAACCCCATATTTTTAAAGTGACTTCATCCGCGGGCGGCAGGGTGGCTTAGTGGTTGGCGCCTTCGCCTCACATTGCTGGGGATTCCCCGTTCGAATCCCGATTTGGGTGGAGATTCCATGTCCTTCCCATGTCCGTGTGGGGGGGGTTCTCCAGTTTCCTCCCACAGTCCAAAAATATGGATTCCAGGTAAATTGAACGCCCTAAATTGGCCTGTATAGTGTGTGTTTGTGTGGATGTGTGAGTGAGTGTGTACCCAGCGATGGATTGGCACCCCGTTCTGGGTGTATCTGCCCAGCGCCCGAGATGTTCTCCCCTGAATGGGCATGGGGAACCCCACCGCAACCCTACTAGAGAAATAAGCGGTAGATAATGGATGGATGGACTTCATCCTCCACCTCCATAATACAGCAATGATGACATAACTACGTTTACAGTGCAGCAAAGCAAAACATTTTGGTCTTCTGCCAGGTTTCTCATCCATGCTCTGTGCGACAAAATCCCGTGCAAAGCATTACGAGAGCATAAGCTGTGTGAAGCGAGTCGTGAAAAAACAGCCGCGCTTGTCAATTTTGTGCAAATGAGTGCAGTAGCAGGTGCTTGTCATCTGTTGAGCTGCATGTTACTGAAACATTCAGCAGCTTGACAAAGAAACAAAATGCCAACAGTGTAAAAATCATTAATATGTGATTACAGCGGTATAACTTTGCTTTTGAAATCTTAAATACATCCAGAATGCAAAGCACTCGAGGAGAACCAACAACAACAAAGGACTCACATATACACGTCCGCTGTACTGCATGTACATTCAGAATGATCGCAAACCACAAAGTGTGCTAGTGTGTTGAGCTAGCAATCTGAAGCTCACCATGATTGGTCCAGAACTCTGACCTCAGCCTCAAACTGACAGTGGACTATACCTTCTGTACCAACTGACCAGTTAATTGGGTCCAAGTTGAAACCAGACAACATTTACATCACAACTTTGTAATGGCCTTCCAGTTACGGTTTGTGTTTCTGAATCGCTATCCATCTTTAAAAGTAGATTAAAAACACATCTGTTTACGTTTGCGTTCAATGAATCCCCTGTAGATAAAGGTAAAGATCTCAGGGTGGCGCTGTTTTGTTGGTGATCTGGGATCGCCTCTGCTGCCATTTCACCTCCTTATCCTGCTTATCATCAGTAGAGGGCGTTGCGCTCAAATGATGCTATTCCGGGGGACCCTCTCGACTTAGTGGTCTGCAGTATCTGCCCCTTTTAGTTCTGCTGCTTTAGTCAATAATGCCGGAGTCCCATGATTCACTGTGCTTTATTAGCTCTAACGATGTTTCGTACGTTTTCCCAGGCTCCTCGTCTATGGCACTGCGGATACGACGATTATGGAATGGAACCTGGACTTCTGTTGGACATCTGGAGGATGGACTCATGTATTTTATACAATTTTTACTATTATTTCATATGGAAACATATGGACCGATCTATACACTGTGATGCTGCCCGGCCGCTCAAGGAGGATGAGTCCCCCACTGAGCCTTGGTCCTCCCAAGGTTTCTTCCTAAAAATAACATCATAACGGTTTGCTCGTTGGGGGTTTAGGCTTTGAACTCTGTAAGGCTGCTTTGTGACATCACACTGTTGTGAAAAGTGCTGCATATAAATTACTTGAACATTACATTTGGTCATTTAGCAGACGCAACTTACAAGTATCCCACTTTATAGTTGGGGTTAGAATCCAGAAACTCTGGAGCAATGAGGGTTAGGGTCTTGCTCAAGGACCTACATTGGTCTTCAGTGGACCTGGGATTTGAACCCACAACCCTTAGATTGCTAGCCCAACTCCCTTTCGACTGGCTACCACATCCACCTAACCACAATTTTCAAATTTACTGATCTCAAACTGAGACGGAAAGATGAAGGCACAGACCGGCCAAACTCTGTTTCCATATCCTGTTAACATTGTTTTGACCAAGACTTCCTCCCAAATTCTGTGATGGTCCTGCCATTGTGTTGGGAGGAAGAGCATTTTGCATTCCCAGAACTATTATGGCCTATAATGTGCTAGCATGACAAGATAATTAACAAGTCTTAATAATAATTCACAATGCGGTCAAGGAAAGTACATGGAACAGCCTGATGTTTAGGAAGAAACCTTAAAAACTTACCTTAATCTCTTTAACATCTGAAAGCTTGTAAAGAGTTGTTTTGATTATTGTACAAATTCTGCACGACACAGTGACTCTGTCTGCATTTTAAAGATTCTGAAATGAACTGGATTGGGAAGATCTCTCATACCTTTCCGTCTCTTCCTCTTGCACGCTGCTCTTGTTCTCGATTCCTGTAAAACTGTTCATGTCCACATAGCCATCGTTCTCATTCGCAGCTGATGTCCTTTGCTGATCATCAAAGAACTCTGTGATGGTAACGGCCCGAGTGGGTCTCCCGGGTGGAATCGGAATATTCTCGTAGTCTGAGCTCATGGCTGGAATATTTTCATAGTCAGAGGTATCGGCACTTGGGAAGGAGATGGATCGAGGCTTGGTGAGTGGGAGGGGCATGAAGGGAGGACGAGATCGCTCTTCAAATGACTCTACTCTTGATATACCCCTGTTTCCGAAAGTCTTGGGAACACATTTCCGCTTTTGTCTGTCCTTACACAGCACGGCAGCAGAAGGGAATTCTGAGTTACTCTGTGATTTCACAATGCACGATTGTGGCTGAGGGGAGCTGCTGGTACTCCTCCGGTCAAGTTCTATCACCCGAACCGGGCCGTGGTGGCTGGATTCGGATGATGATCTGGAAGAACGTACACTGCCATCACCATGTGTCTTGGTGTCCGTTTTTCTTCTAAATTTCATCGCCAGGAAACGCTTGAAGGACGTCTTTTTCTTTTCCGGTTTGTCATTTGAGTCATGCTGAATGAGTAAAGATGGAGAGCTTTTAGTGATGGGTCTCTTGGTGATGTAGGCCAGCTCAAATGGTGGTGGAATGTCCACTAAGGATGTGGGTGTGGACATACCACTGGATGACTGGTGGCTTCTTTGAGAAAAGCTTCCAGAAGAGGTGATGACACACGGTAAGGACAGCGTGTCATCGGTCCTCTTCACTCTGTCCTCTAGTCTTGGGGAATGAACGTTGACGAAATGGCCTGGCAAAGTCATGTCCTGACCCTCGGAAGAATACGACCGGGGATAAAGCAGAAAACGTCGCGGCTTCATTGAAGGAATCGTCCGATTGACCTCTGAGGGTTCTGGAGAGTTGATCAAATCTCCGTTCTGGTCCAATGTCACAGTATAGTAGTCGTGAGTTTGAGACTCGTTCCCCGTTTCCTCAGGAACGGTCTCAGGGACATATCCAGGTACTTTGCCAGAAAGTGATCGCGATCGAGTCACGATAGTCTTTCTGTCTAAGGTGATGAAGTTCTCACCTTCTGAATCAAAGCCCGCCTCCTCATAAATGTGCTCATCACTGTCCGAGTCAGAGTCCTCAAAAAAAGGCACAATGTGGCAGTCGAGATCTTCTATGTCCTCCTCAAATGCCTCTGTGGTGTGGGCAAAAACTACACGGTTTGTTAGCTCGGGAGTCCTGCCAAGGTCTAGGTCAGGTGGCACAGTTATGTTGCAAAGTCTAAGGCGTGGTTGGCAACTATTCCTCTGGCTCGCATAACTCTGCACACGCATGGCTGACCTCTCTTTGGAGCTCTTCCCTTTAGTTTTACGAGTTAGATCCACAGGTTCATCTTCATCACCTATCTCCACATAATCCTCGGATGACACACATTCCAGTTGTCGGTCACCCTCATCTTGGCAAAGAGAATCTTCGATGTCAGCATACTCATCAACGGAATCTGTATTTGGCACTTGCTCATTCTCCTGCTCTGGGGGATCCAAGGATGGAGTGATCTTGTCATCAACCTCTGGCTGTTCTTCCATGCTGGCTGTCTCATAAAAAGGCTCTTGATTGGATGATTCTAAATCCTTTGCATTTTCTTCATCACTATCCTCACTGGGGCATTGCATCTCAAGGTCTGAGGTACTCATGAGATCAGCGGGCACCACTTCTATGACTGAATATGGCTCGAAAGCATCTTCTGCTTCGATGGAGAATCGGAATCGGCCCGATTGGTCTTTAGTGGCACGTTCTGGCTGCCACACGCTGGTGTCATCTACAGAGCCGATGATATCGTAAGTGTACTCCTCAAACAATGAAGCATGACTGCCTGTCATTTCCTGGGCAGAAAGACCAGCCGTTGAATTCCTGGCCTCTGGATGTGTGCTCTCCTGCGTAGACTCTTCTCCATTCTCAACTTCTGCATAAGTGCTGTCCTGATTTGAGGTTGATTCGATTTCTTCATAAGGGCTTAACGCGTCATTCTGGACCTCTTCTTCACCTTGTGCCTGATCTTCTGGAAGGCTCTCCTTCTCACGTTCAGCTGGATGTTCCATTGCGTCAGACTCATCTGTGCTCGGAGGACCATCTACAGTTCCACCGTCAGTGATGTGGTCTGCAGTCACAATAACTTCTTCATACTCAGAGTTTGGATCTTTTTCATCATCGCTTTTGCTTTTTTCCTTAACGGCATCATTGTTGCAAAGTTCCTCATCCATGTGATTCTCTGTTACCTCCACTGAATCATCAGAAAGGTCTTCTTTAGATGCTTCTTCAGGTGATTCGGCTTCATCCTGAGTGGCCTCTGATTCGCTGTCCTGTTCCAGCTCCAACCCATCACAGGACCCAACATCACCATTACTAAACATGGCCTGTCTGTGGTCATCCTTCAGCTGGGTGCATAGCCTTGGCTTCGGAGCAACAGGAGGTTTAAGGCCTCGAGAATTTGAACAAGGTCTTGACATGAGGGTGGTGCGCACTGTGATGGTTAGACGACTTGTTTTCTTTCTCGAAGGACTTTTTAGTCCATTTGGATAATCTGTAAAAGTAAAGAACAGTAGAGTTGTATTACAAAAAAGGCTTTTTTAAGCAAGCTAACGAACACAGTTTAACCACGTCACACCATTGTCTTTGGGAACAAACATAACCTGCAATAAGGACACACACCAAATAAAGTCTACACAAACACAACATTAGCATGTTTCTAAGGGTGTTAATCTGAGATGGAAAGACTTATGGGGCAAATTCTTACATCCAGTTTACCTACTAGTGTTTCGAGAGATGTTCTTTTCTTTTTTTCAGTAACCCACAGTTGTTGGAGTAGGCGGAGCCAAACCTCAACATTCAAGACGCAGCTGGGAAAATATTTGGAATAATGAGTGCAGAGATGCGTCACAGACAACGGGAGAGTACAGTCTCAGAGGAATGTGTTCTAAATTGAATAATCATCATTATTCTAAAGAAAAAAAATGTCTTAATTATAATTCAGTTGGGTTCAGTGGCACCTTTCGCATTGATTAAATTAATAATTTTAATTCGGGGGCGGCACGGTAGCTTAGTGGTTAGCACGTTCCCCCTCAGCGCTGGGGTTTCCCGGTTCGAATCCCTATCTGGGTGGAGTTAGCATGTTCTCCCCGTGTCTGCGTGGGTTTCCTCCGGGTTCTCCGGTTTCCTCCCACATTCCAAAAACATGAAGGTAAATTGAATGCTCTAAATTGCCCCGTATAGTGTGTGTATGAGTGTGTGGCTGTGTGAGTGAGTGTGTACCCAGCGATGGATTGAAGCCCTGTCCTGGGTGCCCAGCGCCCGAGACGTCCCCCCCCCCACGACCCTCATAAAGGAATAAGCGGAAGATAATGAATGAATGAATGAATTAACTTACAGGTATGCAATGGGGGTTAAGGGCCTTACTCAGGGACCCGCATTGGTAACTTCAGTACATCTGAGATTTGATCCCACAACCTTCGGAATTATAGCCCAACACCATAACCACTGAGCTACCAAACCATTTTTTCACCATTACTTACCCATTATTGGTGCCATAATATTTATATCCGAGAGAAACAGAGATTCCAACAACCACTGCTGGACTGCCATATCCAAATATGTAAAAGTTACGATGCAGAAAGCCTTTGTTGTAGATCACACCAACTACAATGAGGTACAGGTGAATTCCTTCTATACACATCCACGCAAAAGCAGCCAGGAAGAAGTAATGCAACAATCCAGCTATTACTGAGCAAAACAGCTGAAACAGCAAACAAAGAAAAATAATCATTTAAACAAAATGATAACACTGCTCAAAAAAATAAAGGGAACGCTTAAACAACACAATGTAACTTCCAAACCTTTGATAATTTTTATGTTACTTTGTTCTCGATGCATTACACTATCTACTACATAAAGATTTTCAACTGAATATATCTTTTAAAAAGATATTTATTTATTTTATTCATTTGGATCTAGGATGTGTTCTTTTAGTGTTCCCTTTATTTTTTTGAGCAGTATATATTCAAAATATATTAAAAAATAAATAAAATAAAAACTAAACAAATGTTTGAAACGTTATCTAATATGTCGATTTATCAATATTTGTAATTAAATGTACAGCTTTAAAGTTGAAGTTTTGATAATTTTTTATAAAGATTTTATTAATAAAACAAATATGTTACATGTGCAAAAGCATATAATCTCTTAAATTCAGCCTCCTCCCTCCCTCCTCCCTCTCTTTCTATCTGCCCTTCTTGGCATAGTATCTGGTCTCATCTAAAGGATTTCTCTAGCACAGTTCTTTGAAACAAAAATGGAACTAATTGATTGGTCTTACAATGCTATTGAGATTATTTCTCAACGAGAAGACAACTTCGGGGAAGTTGATGTGTTCTGATGGAACTGTCATCCCTTTTTGTTGAGGACATCGAAAATTTTTATCTATTCGTATTTATGATAACATCCTGATTGGATCGGGTGTCACGCTGGTGTATCAGGAAATCAGAAGAGTTGGGTCAATTGTCAAATGTCCTCAGAAACTGCCCAATATGATTAATGTGTTGGACAGAGCCATGGGCATGCCGGCTGTGACTTTTAATCGCAATATGGAATCGATTTTGGAGAAGCTTGCAGGTCTGCATTCAAGTCTGGATGAATTAGAGACTAGAAATCAGGGAGTACAAACTGAAAATGGCAGCTGTTGAACTTCCACCAGATTGTTGACTGAATCTTATCCACTTTCGACTCCCTTATCAACACTGACCGTGGCGAGAGCTGATGAAGAAATTCCTCCGAAGGAACTGTTGCTATGGTTTTCTGGCCTTGTCCACCTGTCTTTTCTAAGAACTAATAACTCCTTCTTTTCCTACCTTTGAACACGCTTCCCTATCTCTAGTTTGAAACGAACGCCATAATGGTTGCTAGTACCTGCCCCTTTGTTAGTCAAAAGGTGTTTTATTTTTCGTGTTGCCGCGGTGTGCTCCTTAGAGCACAATGTGAGTGCTGGGTTTTTTATCACCTACCCATATTTTCCAATGTATTCCATATTCATGTTGTTCTTTATTTAAATTTAACTTTGTGGGACTAATAAAGACAGATATCTCATCTCATCATATCTCATCTCATCTTATCTTAAACCAGATCTTCTAATGAAGTACTGAAGTCTGACCTCACAAATGCTCCAGATCTAGTACCCCAGACATACACATACAGGGAAGACCCACTTGGAATGGGATGTAATTTAACAGCTACAATTAACAAGAACAACACAATAACTGCCCTGATTTCTTCCAATGATACCTGTGGTACTGCTCTCACTGGACTGTCCTGCATTACTAAACATGATTTTTGCATACATATATATTTATGTTGTATTGTGTTTATCACTGTTTCATGCAGCATCTTAAACTTTAAACTTGAACTATAAGCAACTGCAGATGAAATGTGTGCATCCCAAAACTTTATTTATGGCGTATTTACCCTCTTATTACAGCTATTATGTTATTACTTAATATAATTCTATGAAAAACTAACTATAATTTAAGTGGTAATTAAAAATAATATAAAAGACAATGAATGTAGCAAGTTGTATCTAATTAACTGACCAGTAAGTGCAATTTTTTGTAAGCATTGCAAGTTCCAGTGTAAGTATTGCAATTTGCAGGTATTGTGCGTTTTCCCATGCACATTCCGGGATTAATGTTTCGGTCTCTGGGGAGATACACCCAGGACAGGGCACCAAGCCATTGCTGGGCACACACTCACTCACACAGACACACTTAATGGGAGGCATTTAAATAGGGACAATATAGAGCAGCCAATTTACCTTAAATCCATATTTTTGTTTATAGGTAAAAACTGGAGAACATGGAGAAATCCACACGATCATGGGGAGAACATGTGAACTCCACCCAGATCGGGATTTGACCCTGGATCCCCAGTGCTGTGAGGCACACCTACTAACCACGACACTAATGTGCTGGCCATTACGTTTTATATTAGAATTTATTAGTGTTTAATTGGACAAATTGTTAGAGTAATGAACCATAATAAATATTTGATTAGGGTGGGGGGTGGAGGGGGCTGGTACTGCGGCACCCTTACCTAAGTATACTATGTGTCAAACACTGACTGAATTGCTGTATATAAATATGCATGAAGTGATAGAACCTGTAGTCTCACCTTATGTGAGTACATGTTTATCCCAATCAGAAATAAAAATTCTGCCATGAACAGGCTGCAGCACAGGTTCTTGTGGATGGTTGTTCTGGTGCTCTGCATCTCACTGAAGAACCAGAACGTAAAGATGCACATTAAGAGGCAGATGATGGAAATCACCATGCCCAGCTGAGTGATGCGACTGAGGACGTTGTGGTGAGCAGCAAGCTAAAGAGAAAATGTTTTGAAGTAAAATCACAGTATATCTGTGAAATTAAACCAATATATACTGTAGAATTTTCGAGAAGAAATATTACCAGAAGAAATACAATGTGTGTAAAGATCATGCTTTAATACTATCAGTGGGGATTATGTAACAGTTTGACCCTGATGCTGTTATTTGTTGACTCACATTGGCACGAGCAGAGGACATGAGTATGGCAAAGTGGGTCAGATGATTGCAGGAGCAGCTGGTGTGGGTCTTGTTGACACGAGAGCGCTCACAGCCTTTAATGGACCACTCACCCTTCATGCTGCTCTCAGAATAGTCCCAGAATGCACATTTAGTTTCATCACTTTCAGGCTCTATTGGCTGTATGGGGAAAAAAAAGAAAAAAACTAGTTAATGCAAGATTTTTAAAAAGGAAAGCTGATTATTGTATTTTTATTAGTGTTTATGTGTGTGTGGAGAGTTTATTTTTAACTTTTATCTAAACTTCATATAAAGCAGCTGTAAAATGTTTAATAACTGAGCACATGTTGTAATGCACATTCGTTATTTATTGACTTTACTTTGACAATAATGACAGACGTGTTATTGTTTATTCCAGCACTAATTAAAGCACTACCCTGTTGCTAGTTCATCACAAGGCAGAAACAGAGACCAAGGAAACCCACGCTTAGGTACTTTTTTGTACAGTATTTCTAATTTACTAACAAGCATGTTTTAGATTGTATCTAGGTGCAGACCAGAGCTCACAGAGAAAACCTACACAGCAAGACTTTATATTTATATACAGCCTGTCTGTGTCACGAGTCGTGCTTCTGTGGCACGATTTATCCCAATAGGGCAGGAAAAGCCGGCAGGGAGCATACAGCCTTCTGTGGGGTAAAAACTACATTCCCCATAAAGCACCGCGCTAATTAGGTTGACGAGGTGCACCTGTTGGCATAGCTATTTATATGGCTGCCGCCTTGGGCACAAACTGTCTTAAATTGCTGACGCGTTCATGAGTGTAATAAATTGTGTATATTGTTATGATAATCTGTGCTTTTCCTTTCTGTCCTATCGGTTCTGGTTTGTTGGGGACTCTCAGCCTTGAGGCAGTTCCACACACAACTTCATTCTGTAAATTTTGTGATTGCTGAGTGGTTATTGTGTACTAGATTCTCACTAAAGGCATCAAAACTATAAATAAACGCATGCGGAGTTATGTACTTAACAAAAAATATTCTAGTTACTTCAAAATAGCCACCCTTTGCTCTGATTACTGCTTTGCAGAATTAAGTTCTCCTTTTCTCACTCAAGACATTTTTTTCAACTCCTTGGGCAGCTTGTCCTATTGCAAGAGGATTGTGAAGCCCACAGCAGTTATTTAAAAAAAAAACAAAAAAAAAAACAACATTTCCTTATTAAATAAGCTTTGGTTCAGGTGATCACCTAATCAGAGGTTCATTAGGTAGAATGAGGTGTACTTGGGTTTTAATTTAACTGACACTGGAATGAAATAGTGATCATACTTGTAGAAATGCTGATTTTTAAAAAACAGTGTAGTGCAGTGGTGCAGTGGTCTTAGTATTAATTTAAGAGAGCCATCAAATTCACCCTCACACAGCTTGATTTAGGGCATGGTGTCTGTGCTATTGTAACAATGTGATTTGAGTTTTATGAGTGTTTTTTGGGCGTCGTGCAATTAACCAATCAAAGAGTCACTTTTTCATTCCCTTTTGCGGTCTGACTTTAGAGATTACTATTTCAATGGCACAATAACACCATTTAATTGTAAATTAAAAATATATATTTTTTTGTTTCAACACTTTGGGAAAATATCAGTTTTAGATATGAAAAGTAATATAATCAAACCTGGTTGTGCTTTAATGTAAAGGTCACATGACTCAGTGGGAAAACACTTGGTGAAGATATTGCAGCAGCGATTACAGGTGAATTTACTGTGATTTCTCCACCTTCTGCATATCGATTGTAGTCTGTTACACCAGGATCAAATCTTGGCTTTAGCAGAGTTCCAATGCTGTGGTATTGTAAAAACATGATGGAGACACTGCCTAAAAAAACAATATAGCATAATATAGTATGTAAGTTTCTCTCTAAATAATATATGTATTTCTTGATCGACGAGAGTCACTCATGAACTTAAGAATCACATCTAAATGCTTACCATTTTTGTTTTCATTTTTTTGGGGACAAACGGAAATAACATTTCCTCCGATCACAGTTGAGATATTTATCCTCTCTTTTTTTGGGAAATGAAATTTATAAAGTTTTAACTCTGTAAATAAAGAAATGCATGGTGGTTAACTTTATTCTTATCATTTCTGTTACAGCACAATGGAGATTTATTTTTAAATACGATAAAATATGATATTAAATAATAATTAATGATCAATGACTATGCAAAAACACATTTCACATCTTTTGAAACACCTTCTGTAGTTTACTTACACAGTTTGACTTTTTACATGTGACTTTTAACATTCAATTAGTAAAAAAAATTGGTAACACTTTCTATGAGTTCAGTATTTATAATGCATTATAAGTGCATTCATAAAACTTCATAAAGTATTCATAATGCTTAATAACGTGTCATAAGCCTTTGTTAATGCACATAGATGTTTATAATCATAGTCATAATTTTTTATTAACAGTTTGACAGAAAGCTTTATAACACAAAGTGACCTAATGCATTATAATATAAACTTATTTAAACTTTTGATTCTTTGAATGTTCATAAGTTGATGAACAGTTAAATTATATAACTTATAATGCATTATGTCACTTTGTGTTATTAAGCTTTATGGCATGTTCTTATAACACTTTATGAGTAGGGTTATGTACATCTATGGACATTAACAAAGGTTTATAACAAGTATTATAAAGCATTATGAATACTCTATAAAGCTTTATAAATGTGTTTATAATGCATTTTGAATACTGGATTTAGGTAAAGTGTTACCAATTTTTTTTTAAGTTTCAAGAACATTAAACTAGTTGAATCTTTTGTTAAATTGACAAAGCCTTTGTATTACCTACATCACCTTTCTTAACTTCAACCTCAGCAGCTTGTTTAAAGGCTTCAGAAAGTGTCATTGTGCTTTGCTCAGTTGTGTGAAATAGTTTTGTGATGTAATAGTTCTTATCCTCCTCTTTCAATCTGTCCCAAGTCACCATTTCATCCTTCTCGACCAGATTATTCACAGTTTGAATCAAATTCTACAAAAAAGCATTAAAAAAAAAAATTCAAAAATCCTACACAATGTGAATGAATAACAAACTTAAAGGTGATGAACAGAAAGGTATGTGACCTGTACAGAAGACACAATAATCTACATGTCAGTAAACAATTTTAAACTTTAAATGGAATAAAAAAAAATGCATTTCCAGATTCACATTAGAGATTTATTTATTTTTTGTGTTAATCGTCATTTAATATTTAAGATGTATGATAATGTCACTGCTAATGTTTTGGTGTTGACTCCTAAAACAAAGGAAAATTATTCTAGGGCATACTCTCGTAACTTTTTAAGTTTAAATTCTTGGTAACACTTTAAATAGTATTGATAATGCACATCAATAATTATAATGTATTTATAAAGCCTTATAACAAAGCTTTATAACCGTCAATTCATCTTTCCCAAATACACTCAGACTCATTCACTGCTCTTTAGTGATAAATGTCGCTTCATTCACCACTGCTAAATGGTGGAACCATCTTTCCAACACTGTTTCTTCAAGAAACTTCTCAAAACACACCTTTTCCACAAATATTTGTTACATAAAAAAGTAGCTAGATCAAGTAATGCACAGGTTTTAGATACTACTAAAGAGTGTAGCTGTTTTTTTTATTCTGACTACTGACTTGTGTTTTGGATAAAAGCATCTGTTAAATGTAACTGTAATGTAAATGTAATTTGTCATAAGTCTCTGTTAATGTACATAGATGTTTATAATCACAGGTATAAAGAGTTATGGCAAAATTATAACACAACGTGACATAATGCATTATAATTTTAACTTATATATTTTAGATTCTTCTAAAATATACATTTAACGCATTATGTCACTTTGTTTTATAAAGCCTTATGGCACATTCTTTATAACACTTTATGAGTGTTGTTATAAACATCTAAGTACATTAACAAAGGCTTTTGACAAGTGGTATAAAGCGTAATTTAATCTTTATACTTTATGTACATTAAGCTTTATGTATTAATAAAGCATTATGAATACTGGAATTATGTATAGTAAAAATTCTTTACCAGAAAGAAAATGCATTTAGTATACAGGTGCATCACTGAAGTAATAAGAATGCAAAAATTGCAACCTTTCCAGCACCCAGGACCAACAAGGAAGTCAGGCAGTTTCTAGGTACGGCTGACTATTTTCTTAGGTTTGTATTTAGATGTCACCAATCCTGATATTTTAAAAAGGGGGAAGCCAGATACGGTTCAGTGGATGAATCAGTTTTTTTTTTTTTTGGTCCAAAATAAAGCTGCACTATGTGGTGACCTGCGATTTCAAATATATACAGTGGTGGTACATCATTCTAATAATCACAAATTTAAACTTGAAAAAAAAAAGATGGGTAATAAATGGAACTAATAAAATGTTAAATGAAACTCTTAAATGTAACCATCTAATGTGTGTTAAATTGTAGTAGCATATGGAATTTAATGCTATTATAATTTGGGATTGTGTCATAGTGAAAAATCAAATAAAGTTGATGTCATTACAAGCTTTAATTACAAACACTAAAAAATGTGTAGCTTTTATAGCTACTTGTCTAGCTATAAATGATATTTAAGAAAAGCTAATTTGATTTGACACTTTAAATATACCTAAAACATTTCACAATTACCCTGATTGTTGCATTTATGTCGTTTTCATTCCAAGTCTCATTTGCTAAATGCAATGCAGAAACTGCCATGGCGTCGACATAAGAGATTATTGCAACTGGAGCAAGGTCACCTGATGTTTGATTTTTTATCTCTTCCATTCGCTGCTGTGAATGTGGCAGGTTAATGATCTACAAAGATGAGACAGATTAAGAGGTTTTAAGCACCATTGTGAGATGTGAGCAACCATCCAGTGACAGCATTTACACTAAATTACAGCAATTGGAAATCTTTGCTTCACTGACTGCCTCTGATGTCTAATCACACTTGAAGTAATGGGTGATGTGGGGGAAGCAGAACCAATAAGAGCAAGGGCAAATTTTGGCTTTCATTATCACATTTCAGTAGGTCTAAAGCAAATTACAAACTCTGCCACACAACAAGTTTTTTTTTCCCTCAAAGCCCACTCAGACTGGTCAACAAAAAAGTATGTAGCGTGGGGGTCGGTTTCAACAGAGAAGATACACTTCCTTTCGGCTTCAATGTCAGCTTGTTCCACTGGAGTGAAAATACGTGCACAACAGCATGTCAGACTTTTAATGCGTGTGAACCAAAAGCCGGCAGACAAAAAAAACATACAGAGCAGGCAGGATGGTGATATGAGGCGCGTGATAAACTGAAGATGCAATAAAAATGTTATTTAAATGTTTTAAATTTTGAATTTAAGTAAATTAAAGTACACAGATTTTTAAAAAACGTTTTGCCTAAACATAACGTATGATGTGCACAGTGCCAGAAGCTTTAGAGTCCACATCATTTATATTTCTTATAAAAATCCAAACATTCATTCATTCATTCATTATCTTCCGCCTAATTGCTCTAATAGCTGAGGGCCGTGTGTGGTTTCCCCATGCACATCCAGGGGAGAACGTTTTGGTCACTTAGGATAGACCCAGGACAGGGCACCAATCTATCGCTGGGCACCCCCCCCCCCCATCCACACACACACACACACACACTCACACAGACTAAGCGGCAATTTAGAGCACCCAATTTGCCTTGGATCCATGTTTTTGAAATGTGGGAGGAAACCAGAGAACCCAGAGGAAACACAAGCAGATATAGGGAGAACAAGCACCACCCAGATTGGGATTCCAAACTGGAATCCCAAGCACCGTTAGGCAAATGTGATAACCACAAAGCACATATTATTTTATTAAGTCAAATGTAAATATTAAAGCATACATAAACAAATAGGTCAACAATAAACTAAAATTGTGTGTCTTGTATTATGTTTTGCTTGTTTTGACCATATTCAACAGTCTGGGTCTAGACATTAAAAATTGGGGTTTTCACTGAACTGTTACAAGGTTACAATTTTATTGTTGTTATTCAAACATTTCAGCATGTTACTGAATTTGTGTCAGGATGCTACATCACAGTAAGGATGGGCAATTGTGGTTGTATTACATTATGGTTTGTACAGTGTTTTGAAAATTAAAAACAAAAATATTAAAAGAGGTAACAATTGTCAACCATAAGCCTATTTGGTTTTGGCTTTAACAAAACATTAGCTTGCTATTTAATGATAATGAAGGCTAACAATCTAAATGAAAGCTGCTCTAAAAAGCTTAAATAATATTATCGACCACCACTAGACACTTTGTTAAAGAAACTGTCAATCAAATTATGTCTATACAGTACACAGTAGCATTGATTGGCATGCTAAAATATTGGTATTATGATCATTAAACTTCATCGTGATTCAATGGATTTATTGACGTACAAGTTAAAAACAAGAAAATGAATCAGGTTCTAATCATATGTATTTACCACAATCATTTTTACCATAATTACTGTATCAAACTGTATCAAACTATGTGCAAACATGTTTTTTGAAGCACAGTTCAATACAAGCGTTTACTATATAAACTAGTAAGATGTTATACTTACTTACTTACTTACTGCATTAATGAAAAAATGTTTAAAAAAACTTTAATCTGCAAGATAAAACTGGAATTCTCTCTGGACGCGTGTAATTTTTCCCAGAAAGCCCATGAAGAAGGTGGAAGTGCAAGTTGTACTATTTATTTAACAGCTGTTTCCTGAACATCCAGAGACCACAAATATCAAAGACATCAGTCAACCAGGTCACACTGCATTTTTAATGCCTGGAACTGGCCTTTTTAAAAGCTTGCTTAAAAAGCTTGTATAGGCAAGGAGCATTTATTTGATTATATAAAAGCTTTACTATTAGTTGAATACAAACAGCAACATAAGTAGAGATTTTTTAAAAAAATGACATGACTAGTAGTTATTGTTGTAAATATTGTTGTGTGTGTGTGTGTATGTGTTTCAGAACATCAAACTAATTTAAATAGTAGACAACACAAGTAAACACAAAATGCAATTTGTTAATGAGGGTGTTAATTATTATGGGAGAAAAAAGATCCAGACCTTTACGGCCCTGTGTGAAAAAATGATTGCCCCCCCTGTTAAAAAACATACCATAACTCTTTGGAAGGTTTGTGTCCCATTCCATCTTGTGTAAAAGAAACACTGTGTTTCAGAAAACATTATACCAACAGTAAAATATGGTGGTGGTAGTGTTATGGTCTGAGGCTGGCTGGGTTTTGCTGCGTCAGGACCTGGAAAACTTGCTGTGATAAATGGAACTATGAATTCTGCTGTCTACCAAAAGATCCCGAAGGAGAACCTCCAACTATGTGTTCATGACCTCAACTTTAGTTCTGCAGCAGGACAATGATCCAAAACACACCCGTCCATCTCTGAATAGCTAAAGAAAAACAAAATGAAAACTGACGTGGCGTGATCAAAGTCCTGACCTGAATCCTATTGAGATGCTGTGGTATGTACCTTGAAAAGGCCCTTTGAAAACCCTCAAATGTGACTAAATGAGAACAATTCTGTAAAGATGAGTGGGCCAAAATTCTCTCAGAATACTGTAAAAGACTCATTGCAAATGCTTGGTTGCAGGTGTTGCTGTTAGGGGTGGCCCAACCAGTTATTAGGTTTAGGGGGAAATCACATTTTCACACAGGGCCATGTAGCTTTGGATTTTTTTTTATTTCTTTAATAATAAACACCTTCATTTACAAATTGCATTTTGTATTTACTTATGTTGTCTTTAAGTACTATTTAAATTTGTCTGATGTTCCAAAGCACTTAAGTGAGACAAACATGCCTATATACACTGTTCAAAGCATAAAGGGAACACAAAAATAACACATCCTAGATCTCAATGAATAACATATTTCAGTTGAAAATCTTTATGTAGTAGA